>JAOCNA010000027.1:4191670-4206817 GCA_026546675.1 Papilio helenus | reverse complement strand
AAGGATTGGTTTGTTTGTCGATTTACTGTGAAGATTAAACTTACAAATTATTCGTATAACACATATTTTATGTCTTACTAATATTATAAATGCAAAAGTTTAGATGGATGAATGTTTGTTAGAGTTTGTAACCTCAACTGTTAAACGGATCTCGATGTCATTTGGTATACATGTAGAGGTTAGTTTGGAAGAACACATAGGCTACTTGCTTTTGTTTTTTAATTCCACGAGGATGGAGTCGCGGGTGATACTGGGGCTTCATAATGTTTAAAGCACGTAAATCCATTAATTAAGTTGAACTTAACTTTGTGCGGATCGTGCCTTATTTAATAGAACAGATTGAACACCAAGTTCAATAATTGTGCTGGCTTTGCTAAAATTTCAATTAGTTTGCGAATACGTTGCCTGAGAGTTGCAGAAACTTCTGACCGAATTAATTATGTTCACGACAAACTTCGATTGGTTTATTACTATTTTTTAAATAACATTTAATACTGAGAAATCGCATTAAATATTTTAGAACGATTAATTGGGTTCGGGTTGGGTTGAAGTCAACCAACCCGCACTTGGCCAGCGTGGTTGACTATGGCCTAATCACTAAATTAGGGTAGGCTCCGAGCCTCTCGGTGGGGCCATATAGTGAGCTGGTGATGATTAATTCGGTTTAAGAAATTAAAAACACGACTCTGCTTTTCAGAGACATCGCTTAAACCCGCTACACACGTTATGGCTTGCACAGTTTTAACTCAACAGTTGAAGTATACTAAAACTGACGTGTGTACTCAACATTTTAACTATCAGTTAAATGTACAGTGCTCAGTTTTGCCTACACGACAGTTTTATCCGTTTTGTGAAAACCGCAAATACCATCATGCATTTTTTAGTAAGGGTCGATCACCAGTTTAAAAAAAATCTTTGATAATCTTACTCAAAGTGTGTTTACTGCGCGTTTTAAATAAAGTCGCGCTCTTCAATGACCTTGAGCTGTTAAGAACTAAACATATGCACATTTATTTAGTTAAATACTATATTATAAAACTAGGTTAAAGAATAAACAGCATGGTTTTGTTACGCGGCAAAGACGTCACTTCATGAGTTTCACAAAGAGAAACTTGTGTGATGCTGTCCTTAGTTGCGACATATGTGATGTAAATCTCCGTTGTTTGGCCTCTTTTATTCCATAATAAATAGTTATTTTTAGATACAGTTATCCTGATTTACGTTAAATTTTTCTTTTGTTTCATATACAATCTTCAATTACTGGTTGATAAGTTCAAAACTGTTGTTTAATTAATACATATGACGTATTGATTGTAGATGAAATGCTTTGGACAAATTGGTCTACTCTGTAAAATTCTATTTAATCTTTGCCATCTTTGAATTATAATTTTAATAAAGCCGGCTACACACCTTTAGTCTTAAATGAACAGTGTTTTACAGTCGACTTGAAAATTATTTTGATAAAGTAACAATAATATTCTTTTAGAAAAAAATCGTTTTTCCGAAATCTAGGGCGTTTTCTGCTTAGGTTAGATATCACCATCCTCCCTACCTTATCCTACTCCCGTAGGGTCAACGCACCGGGTTTTAAAAAATTCAGACGTAATTTAGTACACAAATATTTGATATTAACATTAATTACGATAAAACTTACGAAAAAGTTGTAGTGTTACGTTTAAGAATTCGATTAATTTGTATGAATCGGAGAATAAAAATTCTTAGCTTAGGTCAAATGATCACGTTTTTCCTTTGCTATTGCAATTAGGTCAATTACAACAAATAAATATCGAAGATAGTGATAAGCAAAAAGTGTGACTTTAAAAATCACGTTTGCTAACGTTTTCTTTCGCTGTCATATTCATGTTTACATCGAACAGTTTATAAATGACCAAGTCATTAGTCGGTCGGTTTGAGAGCCCTACGAGGCAAATTGAATTTCCAACGGAAGTGTTTTTTCCCGAGCTAATTGCGCTCTCCGATGTCCGAAGGGAACTCTATTCCACAAAGTGGCGGGCATTGTGTTGGAAGTGAAGCATTTTATATTAAAGATTCTTACAACAAAGTGTTCTACAATGAATTTGAACCACAATTAGGTATGTCATAGAAAAATGATATATTGTTCCACTTATATTAGTGTCCGCTTAGAGGTTACATGCTTATGTTACGGTGATTTTGAGATTCTCTTCGCAGTCACTATAGTCAAGTTTGTAGCCTATCTGCTATTAGTTATCTCAGTTACTTTCATCCAGATCCAATTAGCAGTTCTAACGTACAGTAACATCAAAATTTCGCATATCAGTAACTATATTATAGTGTTCATTATGACGATTTCGCCTACCAGTATCAATGCGAAGAGCGGCAACGGCGCATGATGCGTTGCCATAAGCGTGCCAGCGCCGAGACACAGTGTGACGAGCAGGGAGCCGGCCAGCGCCAGTGCCACTTTTTAAAATCATACTTAGCTGATTGGACTAACCCTCTAGAATATATTATGAACCTACGTGCCTACATGCAAACTCACATACACGTGTAATTTATAGTCCTGTATTCAAGAAAAGGGCGCAACAAATACGACGTAAGTCATAACAGCTTAGACAAGTAATTGCGAGCCAGCAAGGATTTTAGCCAAGGAGTATTCATCAAGGCATCATTTAAGACATGTCTTCCTAGTTAGGCTAGTTGGTAATTTTGCACTTGTCTTCGCGAGTGGAGCGTGCAACGAGCTGTGTAATGGCAGCATAATATCTGCTTTTTTATGTTTTATGTACGACTTTTACTTCCTCTGCAAATCGTTTATTATAATGTGATCACAAATAACCTTGAAGAACTGATAGGAATTTTAGCTTTAATTGAAAAAAAAACTAAAAAAAAGTAAACTTTACTTTTCTAGCTTATTTAAAAACGTCATATGAAGAGTAAACTTTACGATCAATTACTCCCATAATGGTATTCGTTATTATAAAAGAAAAGCCATGTTATTTCGTCGACTGACGGCAACTAAATGAGGGCTGTGATATGTAGGAGTCCATTAACGGGTAAATATTTGTTCATTTGTCACGCCGCATTGCCTCGGGACTTGCCTCCGCTTTGTTGTGCTGATACGTTTGGTTTCGTAATACGAGCCGCTATATCATAACAAACGAAATAAATGGATATTTTAAGCGTCGCTTCCATTAAATATCGGAGATTTTATTGCCCGACAATCATTACTTTGACTTGAATTTCCGATAAATAATTAAAACGAATCTTACTGCTTGCATGATTTTTAAATGACTCTTTTATTCATAATATAATTATTATGACGTTGTTAAACTCTTAACAAAGTCATTTTATATTCAAATTGTTTTGTTAAATACTAAAAATGTTAAAGCAAGAACTCCTTCTCCGTAGCAATGAATAACAATTTCTAAAACACGAGAGTTCTTATTGTTTTTCTTTAACAGCAAGTTAATTCAAGTTGAGATGAAAAAAATTAAAATGACAAACAAAAAGTAGCTCGACGCGGAAAAAAAGTGTTTAAAACATAAACAGTGGCCACGCCAACTGCAGAAGCGAAGCTTTCAAACTTTTGTCGGCTTTTAGTTCGCTTTATTGGATTAAAACGAGATTGAGATTCCGTAAGTCTTTAAGAATTTTTATACTTCGTAATTACAAAGTGATTTTTATTTTACAAGTTAAACTTTGTAGAATAAATTTATTGTGAAACTTTCAGTGTTAGTGTTTATTTAGGACATTAAATCTATACTTAGTTTCCAATTAATAACCTTGTGTTCGGTTGATTTTGAATGTAAAATATAAGCCAAAGTACGACAAACATTGACTCTATTAAGCATGAACGATTAAATACGGGGACAAAGTGATTGAAGATTAATTCCGAAGGCATGTAGTCAAGATTAGTGGCTGTCACAATTGTTAGAAACGCGTCGTGGACCCGTGACGAGGGACCCCACAAGACCCGCGCTTAGGACCCTGTCACAGATAAATCAAAAGATTTAATACATAATTAATTCATTTCTAATAAATCACATTAGTCTACTATAAACTAGATTTCTGAAAAACAAAACAGATTTATCTATTCTATTTTGTTTAGTTGTTTTAGTACAAATGAAGATAAAGGACCTGTTCTGTTACCTAAGATACTTCATGCAACCACTTAGGAAATGCGCGTTATCCGAGTAAACACGACGTATACTTGAAGTTTTCTCATTTTTCTCTCAGAGATATAAGACGCTGCATTACGCGGCTGCTAGAGAGGGATTGGAGGATCCTAAGATATTTTCTCTTTTCTAAGTGCGTCACGTGTTGAAGCTTTTTATTATCCCTGTCGCGTATCGCAAAGGAATTGCGTTTTAAGATAGTATACCACAAAGCCTGTGCGGAATTATCTATAATTCTTTGCATTATCCAGTATTTAAGATATTGAAGGTAAATTTTAAACAGAACATTTTAAAGGAACTGGTACAGACCAAACTTTATAGGAACTCTCTTTAAGTTTATTAAGACAGTATTTAAGTTGGAAACTACAAAGGTTCATTTAAGATTAAAATACTACAAACAGCATATTCATTATTGAGTTTTTGTGAAATTCAAATTTTTCTATGTAGTTTTTTTTTACTTGAATACTTGTAACCATACTAAATGCTTATTAAGAATTACATCCCAAGCTATGAAACCTTAATATCGTTCACGACAATATCTGGATTCGAACCCATGACTATCGTTAGTCTTTAAACTGTTCTGTTTCGATTCGATTTCAACATCACGAGTTAACCACTAACGAGTGACACAGTAAGGTATAACAGAATAAGATGTCTCCCGTGTGAATTATTCATCAGAGTGGAGTGTGGCAGTCGCAATGTATTCAACACGAGCTCATATCGCGCTCGTACGTGACGCAAATCTACTCAATGAGAGCAATGAGATACTGCGATGACGTTATCACTACCTGCGCTGCGCGACGACTGCTCTGTCATTTATTCCCCTCTTCAAATAGATTTAAATTCAAATTGAATTCTAGAACACACAGAATAGTGATTACCGTATTAAACGAAGATAATTCCTTTTAGGGTACAAAGATAAACCCTTTTGTTACTCAGAACACTTTAAAGATTTTGATTTGGGAAAGATTTCACTTTGGGCATCGATAGAAACTGTCAAGTTTATACTCTGGTTCAAATGACGTCATACTTCCTGCCCATTCTGATAAGCTATGTTGAAAAAAGTTCTTCTAACACTTTGAATGTTATAAGAATGTAAAGAGCAATACACTTAAATTACTCGCAGTGTTTGTAAACATCATTCGGGAGGTACCAAAGAACGTTAATGCGGTTGGCGCGGTGCCAGTGTTGCCTCCTATTGCTCTTTTATTCCACACGTACGTAATAAAATAATTGGATTTTATATGTATTGCGGTGTTCCTACATCGACGGACGTTGTTTTATTGCGTTGCAAGTTTGAGAATTTGTTCGTAGTACAAATTATACCAGTTTGTAAAACTTTTTGTTTCCTAGGTATGTTAAAAATTTTAGAATGTTATCCGTAGTATGGAATGTAACATTTTATTTTATTTACAGGAGTGGCGCTTGCGGTGGAGGTTCACTTCGAGAACAAGGACAGCGGCTTCTTCCTGAAACATACGGCGAGATGGAGCGGCGCGGGCCCGCCGCCCGAGCCACTCGGCACGGCGCTACCTGGTGCCTTGCTCTCCCTTGATCGTTTTACCGTGCTCCAGGGCTCGGCGCCGGCCTCCGTGCGAGCAACTTACGGCCCGTTCTCCACTAAACAAACTGTCCCTGCACGCTATGCCGTACCTGATCCCTTAGAACCACCAAAGAGGAACGCAACCTTGGTAGAGCTCCAAGATGCCACAGCACATAGACTCGATGTGTCCGCTCATCTTGTTTTCCGAGAGCTACCCCGAGATGCTCCCGTACTTCGTGTACTCTTCCATACTGGTGGTGAAGGTGGCACGCGCCGTGCCGCCACACGGCCAAGGCGCGTTTGTATAACTCTACATGCGAGTCTTGGATCCAAAAGTCTAACGGCATCTTGCGGACCCGAAGGTGAAGAGGGCGCTTGCTTGGCTGAGCTGACTGTGCCTGCCGCTTGGTGGCCTGCAGATGGGAAGGGCAAACGGCCGCCGAAAAACATACGATTGGCGTACAGCGCGGCCGAAGCTAGTAACGGAGAGAGTCCGGAAGGAGCTTGTGGTAGGGTGTCGGTGCAGCCGGCGTGGCCGCTGGGCTCGGTCACTCTGGCAGGCGCGCGTGCAGGTTATCGGGAGGCGAGGGCCGGGGATGCTGCCTTGCTTCTACCTCGAGCTCCATTGTATCCTCATTCTCGACTACATCTGCCATTCGTCGTGCGTCGCGATGCCAGTCACGCTATCGGCCATGTTGTTATAAGGTAAGATAAATTATACAAATTCCTATACGTATTTAACAGTATTTTCTAAAGAACACAAGAACGTAACAAACGTACTTTCTTATTTTACTAAATCAACTGCACCACAGTCAACCATTTTAGTAAATCAACTAAGCACATCTGTCAAATGGATTAAATCGCAATGCCTGTGATCGTGACTGGTGTCAACATGTGTGATGACGGAGTGGTCTTGAACCGCTATCCGTTGTCACCGCGTATCTCGAGCTAACGTCAACAAACCGCTGTCTGTTTTATTCATGTACCGGGAACGCTTAACACACCCGTCATCTCGATTTAGCTTATTGTTTGCTTGTACAGTTTCACGTGGGCGGTGTCGTTAAATAAATACCGCCTCCGTCAAATAGCACCAACGTGAGAAGTGAATTTGTTAAGCAACGATGATAATGGCTCTTTAACTCTCTCGGTAACTTTTAACTACCGTCGTTAGATTGAAAATGTATGAGACACTCGACGACGTTCCACATTTACGAAGCCCACGGGCGGTGGAAAATTCAAAAGTGGCTCGCACTTCATGCTGTTAACCCCGATGTGCCTTTTAAAAAGTTTAGCATAGTCACGCTCTAATTTATATCAAACCAAGTTTCCACAAAACTCTAAAACGAATAAGGTTTTATTGCACACTTCGCAGGATTTCTTGAAAAGAGCAAAATTGTTCTGTTAGTAAATTGGACAGAAAAGCTCATGTTAGAACTGATTATATAGTATAAAAAAAACTTGTAAAACATGAGCTCTATTAAAGATTTTAAATTACAACAAAGTATGCTTTGTTAAAAAATTGTACTTACAAATTAACGTTAATTTTCCCGAGAAAATTTTAAACTTGGAAAATAACATTCTTATTTAGAAGCTCACTCTCTCTATTAAGATTCAATGTTAACGAGGTACCGTTTAATTATTGGAATAGCACACGCTTTCACATTTACTGTAAGAAAACTTTCCTCGTAATTTATAACTATAATCACCAGTAACAGAACTCGAATATATCTCTCCATGCATTGCAGCCTGTAGATATGGTAACCAGCTCAATTACCATAAGTCATGAATTTTACTACTCTTTGTTAGGCTAGTATCACATCGCGGCAGACGTTGAATTTCGATTTAAGAATATGTCACAGCTTTTATTCGTATTATAAGAATGTTTTGTTAACTATACTAAATTCTTATTTCCCCATGTTTTTATAATTTAGATAAAATTGTACACGCCAGTAAAAATAAGTATAACCACGCTACAAAAGATCGAAACTTACAATCGTGAAATAACTAAATAATTTTTACATACATCTAAGCTCTACCTTTACCGGGCATTAAAATAATGAATACTTTATTAAATTAAAACGTATGAAATTGCTACAATGTGGAAAGAAAGTGTAAATAACTTCCTTAAGGTATAACTCGGAAGTTGTACTACTATTGGTATTAAAATTTACTAAAGAACACGACAGTAATAGGATCAGTAGTTTGTATATCTTAGTTTAAAACTATACAATTTACCAAATATAATATCAGTTTATATATGTATTCCAGCTTATTTTAGAAAGCTCTAAACAATATCTATAATTCAATTATTTTTAGGATTAAATTGTTCTGACATATTCCATACAGTCATTTATATTTCTTAAACTCTAACTTAGTCTATATTTTTCATGCTAAATCACACATACACTAAGGATTACTATAAGTATTAATGAACCTTTCTGTTTTAATAGAATGAAGGTGAAGTCGGGGCTGCGGTTAGTCAGTGTGTCAGCCGCGAACTCCCGCTGGGCGGTGACCGCGGAAGTGAAGCCTCGCGCGGCTACCGTGACTGCCACGCGGCTGGAGCAACCGCTGCGAGATGATGATCAACTCGAAACGTAAGTATGGCACAACCTTTGTCTATTCCTAACCTTTGTGTCTATTGATTTTGGAAATTAACTATACTAATGGCAATGGGAAATGGCTATACTGTTCGTGGCAATGATTTTTTTTTAAACAATATTGATCTAAAATTCAATATAAATGTTTTTTTTTCATTAAATGACACGATACTTATTGCAAATAATCTCGTTTTTCCGTTCGAAAGCTATAAAAATGCAAAGAATCTCAATTCAATTCTTACGCCGTGTTCAATTTCCTTTCTGTAATATAAATGAGAAAACTAAATTGAAAATTTATTATGCATCCATAACTATTGTGCAGTAAAAAATACCTACCATAATTTGTTTTCAATTGTTTTAAATCAATTATTGTTGATTAATTAATGAGGTAAATTTTACCACTTTGGAGCTTTTAAAAAAGTTAATAGAAACATTAGTGGTAACATAATTACGGTATTTAATAAAAGTGCTATCTGTCACCAACAGGATTCGTTTGATATGCAATTTTCCGAGTCTTTGACAAACAGTAGAAATTCACGATTTGACGGTGACATACATACGATAAGGTCCGACTAACTTTATTGCATCTGGGACTGTAGTGATTGGCATGATTCCAGTGCAAATTTAAAGGATCCATTCGGTATCTATTTTATTCAACCTTGCGTGGAGCCATTTGATTTTCCCGTTGTCCCAATGTAGGTCGGCTGTCCGGGGAAATAAAGCCACTTAGAACATAACTAAATTTATAAAGAAATACAATTTAGTTTATTGTGGCCATTCTATAATAAGATTTACAATAAACCACTACGAATTTATTATTTATAAAAACAGGATAAATTAAATTTAAAAAAATGGTTAGGGATTTTATAAACAATACGATATTTTCGCATTAAACTAATTAGTTATTAATTTAATTAAAAGTAAATGTTTTCCATTGTCATGCTCGGTTAAAACATCGCTTATAATCCGCAGCTTTTGGTCTCTATTTTGTTCGTAACCATGTCGCGATGTAATTTGCGGTTTGACGCAGTACGGCGCAAATGAAACTGAACACGAATTGTTTTGAAGTCAACATTAATTAACTGCCATTATTGTTTTCAGTCAAATATTGTGCTGTTTTAAAATATTTACTTTTTTCGTAATGACGTTGAAAACAGTAAAAAACTGCTGTAAACTGACTACTCGAAACCAACAGTTTTACTTAAACGGATCGCAATTTGAAATCACTGTTTTAAAACGGTGCCGAGGCCGTACACCGATCGCTTGAAGCAGTCTATCTGACATCCGCAAAGACTAGCAGCGAGTCATTATTCATTGCATTATTTTGTCCAGAGATGTGGAAGATACCGTTGGCGCTGGTGGTCCCGGTTGGGAGGAGATTCTCACGTGGCTTGTGGAAGTTGGGGCTGAGGGTGAGGGGGACGCTGAAGGGGCAGAGGGGGAATCGGGCCGCGGCACCGCGCGCCTCTCCTGGTCCGCAAAAGTCTCATCAGCGCCTAGTTCGGGCTCTACAACTGAAGAAACGCCACACGAGCACAGAGTCAACACGCGGTTGGACATCGAAAAGGACGATATACAATCTGTTCTGCCAATATCTAAGGTAACTAGTTAACTGACTTTTTTGCGTATTGGTATCAGTGGTTGAACCCTACCGTTTTCCCAAAACCTTCATTATCATTCCAGTCTTCCAAAAACGTTATTTTATCAAGCCTGACAATAAATTAAAAGAATTTGTATTCTTTGTAATTAATGGAGCGAAAGGGACCTCCGCGTTTATTATTGGAACGGTACTTTATTGAGTTTTAAAGGCTTTGGTAAATGAGTCATTACAATCTTCCTAAATTCCCTATTCTACGACAAACTTCGGGGTCGAGTAATCATTATTCTGATTGTATTTTCATCTGAAATTGCAAAGATTCTCTTATATTAAGTACCTATTTCGTGCAATTACAAAAGAAAGGGAAACACTTATCCCCCATAAAGTACTTGATAAAGCTTTAGATGTTCTCGTACTAGCATTATATTTAGCTATCTATACTAATATTATAAAGAGAAAAGATTTGTATTTTTGTATATATTGAATCAATCAAGTTAAACTCTACTAGGCCGATTTTAAAAATTCTTTCACCATTAGAAAGGTAACAGCTAGTCAGTAATATTTTTTTTGACATGAAATTAATTCATTATTTGATAGATAAAAACTTGTTTCCACTGATTTGACAATATAAACGTTTACTCTTTAGATTGGTGTTTTACAATTTTTAAAAAGTAATAAAGAGAGGCAGTACTAAAATTTAATATGACAAAGTACAATATTTGCGCTCACTCCTTTAATAACTTGCTCCTTGTTGATTCATAAACAAAATGTAGCGACGAATTTAAATTAAACGTTGCCCTGAAACTAAAAATAGAAAAACGAAGGTACAAGGGCAAACTTGGAGCCGAAACGTTCCAAATTTAATTTAAGTAATGGGGTAGGTAACGGTAAAATAAAGGGTACTTTACTCAATAGAGTTATTAAGCCAGAATTTTAAATAAAACACTTTACTTGACAGTTTATGCAGGTTTTTAGATTACGTTGTAAAGTAAAAAGTTTTTATAAAGTCGGAAGGTGTGATTCAACGCCATTAAAGTTAGTAAAAATGAAAATATTTGCTAATATTTAGTACAGATAGATGAAATTAATTTTGTGTATTTCCACCGGGCTCCTTGCGTCAAGTTTTCAGAACTTTAATTTAGGTACAGCTATAGTGACTAAATAAAATGTAAGTTTCTTTATGGCTTGCCATTTAAGGATATGGAAAACGTAAACATAACCTCTTACAACTTTAAAAGTAAAAAGAAAGTTCACAAACTCACATTTACATAAATTATTATATAATCATATAACATAATTTTCTCCAAGAGACCGTTGTATTAAATTATCCATACATGCCCGACGACCCTTTTCAATTATGACTGTGCTAATGTAGTTAGTAAAATATATTTGTTGAGGACTTTATCTGATGTGAGTCATTAACCCGGGATAAGCCAATCAGTCCGTTGATATATGTAAGTTGGACCCTTGTATCCGTAGTATGCCAATTGATATAGATGAAATGACCGTTATCACGTGTTTCTAATTAGTCCGCCATCTTGAATTGACGTGTAAACCATTAGCGTTGTGAGACGATAGCAATCTATTATCTTGCATTATAATGCAAACAAAAGTGTCTTCGTTTCATTGTAAGATTAATAAAGTTTATTTGCTACGTAATTAATTAAAAATCACTCCTCTGTAATATAAGAATGTCAAATTATAATTTCAAATGAGCACTTAACCACATGATTTACATAAAACTCGATGCTATTTAGGTTCAAGGGAGTGTAAATGAATTAGGTAGCACGATATTAACGTGCACGACATTAGCTCACGTAATTTGTTCAGGACTGAGAAGTGGTAAATACAATAGTAATGTTTTGTTCTAAACTGTTGTGTTTTGTTTAGAACTGGGAGGTGCTCAACACGGCGGTGCTGACGGGACGGCAGGTGTCGCAGGCGATGAAAGTCCTGATAGTATCGCAGGCTGGCCAGGTTGCTGACGTCACACTCCAGAGCTCCTGCCACTCGGAAGACGAGAGCGTGCTTAAGGTAAGTAGTTTCCTTGCGATAAAGGCACTCTATCAAATTGGGGTCGGCTAAGATAAGGTCGAGAATGGAAGAATACAATAGATGCAAAGAATATGTTTATCTGCGAAGGTTCTGTCTGACAAATAAATAAAACACAGAAAACCTCATGTATTTGTTCTAGTGTTCCAGCAGTAAATCCTATTAATGCTATAGATTGATATGGCGTATTTAAAACATAAGTTAAAACTCTAAAATTGGCTACAATTTGGGATATCAGTACAAAGCTCCTAATAATATGTTTTTATTAATTCAGATAACTACTTTGCTGCTAGTTATAATTTTAACATTTTAGAACGTTATTGAAAGAAAAAAAAACAGTTCTAGAATTATCGGATTATCTACATTTGAGCAAAGTAATTGAGAATCCAGAAAGTACGACCTCTTCTTGACTTTTGATATTTCGAATGTCTTTTGTTAATATAATGTACATTCCACTATATTAAAGTCTTTGAATAAAGTTTCAGGACAAAGCCATAGGGCTCTTGGGAGAGCGAAATGTCAGCCGTGGCTTGTGTTGCAAAGTGAAAAGTTTCTTCCATTATAATTTAGTCTTTTACATTATTAAAATAAAAGGTGGGGGGAGCTTATTTTAGCAAATGAAAATAGTGTTTCTACAGATAGAACATCTAGGAATATTCAAAAGTTAAAATATAAAATCTATTGTAAGATTTAGAATGTATTCTGAATTGTTGTTTGCAAACATTTTGTATACATTTAGATAAAGGTAGTAAATATCTGTATCCATTTAGGTAATGTTTTGGCAAGTTGCCTGATGGTCTGTTTTCTTTACTGGGGAGCAAATCTCTTTATGGCATGCGGTTTACTCGTTTACATTTTGTTAGAACGAACTTAAGTATTTTTTGAATAAATGCTTACATTATGTTAAAGCAAGCTTATATGGGTCATGAGTGTCACGAATTTCGGCTAAGGAAAATAAATTAATAGGATCTTATAGCCATTTTAACACTAGTAGTTTTAATTTAGTGGGTTTGCTTCACCTATACGTCACAAAAAACCAATATTTATCTCTACCTTCTTCTGTCTTGTTTCTTACTATTTGTGCTACACGGAAGTTTTATTTAGAGCGCGCGCTCACCTTAGACTAAACTATCGCACAACTGTTTAGTCGCGCTTAGATTCCTATAGGCTTATAAGAAAACTACTCGATTTTTAGCTGTGCAACTAAAGAGTTAAAAACATTGGCTGCGAAACAATCGACAATCACACAACTGTTGTGCGATAGTTTAGTCAAAGGTGTGCGCTCGCTCTTAATCTACATTTGATTGAATTTTATTTGTTAACCGACTATAAAGAAGGTGGTGCAATACGATTGATAATTTATTGTTTTACAATAATGTTCGTATGTATAGGTGTCATCATCGTGTAGCTCTGTGTACGTCGATGGTTCCGAGATCCGGGGCTCGTCGAACGCGTCCGTGATCGTGAAGTACGGCACGTACACCGGCCTGGCGCGCTTCACCGTCTGGATGCCGGAGTACCCACTCGAGATCGACGTCGACGACAATCGACTCTCGCAAATCAAAGGTATATAGTATGTTTGGAAAGCACTTACGTAATATTTGATGAATGTCATATAAGAGCGTAAAATGTTTGAATTACATATTTCTATTAAAATTTTCATCGCATTTCCTTCTGATAAATACTTTGTGTTATTGTAAGGTATTAAAAATAGTTACTGTTAAAGAATATTTATATAATCACATTATAACCTAATTATATTAACTTGAATTAAATGTAAAAATCTCTTAAGTGCTTTTTATAGAACTTATGTATGAAAGTAATGAATATGGAAAGTTATGCAGTGAAAATTCAAGAGTCAAAGTGAAGACTGCACTTTAAAAAACTAAGTATCTATTCACATACGCCAGCTGCGGCTGTGGGAATTTTAGATAAAGTACTACTGTACTGTTGTGAAGAAAATATATGAATGTAAAATTATTTTATGTACATTGCAGTATTGTTTTTTTGCATAAAATATACGACTGTATTGCTTTAGATAATGATAATGCGATTCCTTTTACGTTTTTCGATTCTCATCTGTTTAGTAACTCGTCTTTTGTCAATTTTGTCTTTTATTCCCCCGCTGCTGTAATCTGTAAATGAAGTACTTTATCATATACCTTAACTATGTTGTATATCTTAGGTTGGAAAGTACCAGATGACGCGAACGCTAAGGACAGACTGAAGCGCTCTCTGTCCGCTAGAGGATGGGGCGGTGCGCGTCCTGATGGCACTAACTCACTCACTGAACAACGAGCCTGTCGGTTGAGATATCAGCAAAGCAACGTCGAGGTTTGTTAACGATCTTTTACACCGAAAATATCGGAATGCAGATAATTGATTTGATAGTTCAGTTGGAAATTTGCCGAGGTTCTTTTGTTTTGAATCATAAACTCCTTGCTCGAAGTCAAAGCAGAGAGGTACATTACTGTATGCATCCAAGGTGTCACGTCACATCTTCGGACATTAATATTTACCATTATAAAGGTTTACAATAATAATTTTCCCGTAGGTCTACGCTCGGTTCCTAGCGAAGGACCACGACTCAGGTCGCGTGTCGTACCTAGTGTCGCGGCGCACGTGGCTGCAGGTGACAGAGCTAGTGCTGGCGCTGCTCCGCGTCTCCGACCCGCGCATCGCTACCCTGAGAGACCGCGTTCTACAGGGCAGGAGTACTGGGCGCACGGAAGTTCAAGTTCTGTCACCTATTACTGGTACGTGGACTGACAAACTAATGAACATCCGGTTATAGGAGGCGAAGAATTAATATTATTCAAAAATATGCTGTGATTGCTGACCTATGTAACTAAGTAGTGTGTGTTTACGCTTTATTATATTATTATATTAGTATAGACAAATTGAATCATAAGATACATTTGTATAGGTCGTGTGATCGGTCTCCGTGAAGTGCGCGTAGTGAACGACAAGGTGACGATCTCTCGGCTGCTAGTGCGCGTCATCTCCGGCCTGCAGCTGAACATCTCACCAGACAGCGCTATTGAGAACGGATACGTCTCAGAAACAACCGTCACCAGGCGACTCACTGCTCAGTACCAGGTAACCATCAAATTCTTATACACTTATTTTTTGTTTTCATCTACCTATACTAATGTTATAAAGAGGGAAGATTTGTATTTTTTTATGTATTAAAATAAC
>JAOCNA010000027.1:4125166-4138144 GCA_026546675.1 Papilio helenus | reverse complement strand
GACGACCCTAATAATTCCGGGAATGGCAAGGACAAGGGATTTCCTGCTGTATCAAAGGTGGGGGAGACGAGAGTGTGCCTTCATTTTTCAGTTCTACGTAAGCTATTGCACTCTTTTTCCTTTCTTTTTGCTTTGGCAAACGGACATCTATTATAGAATCATTGAATTCAGCAAAATGTTGCATTATCTGTAAATAAGTTTACATTTTTAGTTTCTCACTATGTAGAAGAAATTTATGTAAAAGAAGGCACAGGACCGATCATCATGGCGATCTTTGGGGGAGGCCTATGCCTAGCAGTGGGCGTCATATGGCTGAATAGTAGTAGTAGTAGAAGAAATTTTATTTTAATTTGATATGAAAATATTTTTCACCTTTTCTTTATCAATACCCAAAGGCAAGTTGCCAACAAACACAACATATCTTTTTGGTCCCTTGACTTTCTGCACAGACTCCTTCTCAGTGTTTTTAATCCCTTCAGTTGGAAGAGAATCTATTTTCTGTGCATCATCAGTTGACAATTTCTCTTTCTTCTTTTTATTTTCACCTTTCTTACTTTTAACTTTATCGGTTTTTGTCTTCACTGTTGTTTTTGTTTTTATTGCAGTCTTCAACATGTTGTACAAAATTCTCATTTTTCTCAGGTCCGAGTCTGTATAAACATCTGAACTCTTTAATATGGCTTGTATTCTGTTATGAATAACTTCGGGTAATAAAACTTCAGAAGTGCCTTTGAGACTGTCTCTGATCATTTGACGAAGTCTTCCTGAAAAGAAAATTGCAAAATTATAGTGTCTTAGAAAGTGAAGTTATTTCATATTATTTATTTATTTGTATTAAGTATGTCAGTTGTATTTAAATCATACCTTTTTGATTATTTGTCAAAGACACACTGTGTAGTTTTTGAATAAGAACAGCATCATTCAGAATAGGATACTGTTCTGTTTCTTCCATGGTCTTGCTTTTCTTGACATCAGGCGATTTCGTGATTTCTTTTAGAGTTGTCAACTTTGTATGAGCCATGTCTATTTTGTTTGCTTCAATATTTTTAAGAAGATCTTCTGCACTAACCACATTGTCATTACTTTTTCTTTTTCGCTTCTTTGTGATCTTTTTAACTTTCTTGTCTGTAGCTCCCATTCTGAAATATTTACGATAATTGTTTAGTAAAAACTAAAAAAAAAAATTTTTCTAATATAAAAGGCACATGGCCTTTACCTTTCATTCATAACCATATTGAAATTTTAGGTTATATTAAACAATCGGGTTTTAAAAATCACACACTTTTTTATTGCGATCGGTTAACAAAAGTTGCAAGAGTCTTTTACAAATATGTTATTTTATTATTTCGGCATTTACACATTCTACTTAATTTTGCTTTTTACATTTTGTTTTGAAAATAATGTGACATTGACATATGATTGTGTTGCGTTGACACCTGACAGCTTGACGTTGACAGTGACACCAACAGTTGTTTTCAACTTATGGAAAATAACTTGCTGCAATGTAAATAAAAAGAATCGTATCAGTAAAATTCAAAACGTTTTTTCTTTTATTGAATGAAACAAGGGATCCCACTATGGAATAGTTTTGCATATTTTTCATAGCTCAAGCAGGCTAATAATCTTATCGACTGATCATTAATATTTCTTTAAATAAATTGGGTACTAGATGGCTCTTGTGTTCAAATAAGTATTTAATAGATTTATTATTCCGCTAAACATTTTTTGTGCAAGAACATCTCAAATTACCTTTAAAAATAGTAACATCGCAACAAAGATATCCGGTATTCAAGCGGCCAAGTTTTGTTTTTGCTGATATTATTGTTCCTGCTCTTTTGTTTATGTTTGTTTAATATCTAAAATGTTATTTGTTACTCATAAATTTTGAATATGATAATCCTATTACAATTATAGAGAAAACAGAAAGCTGTGTAAGACTTTCAAATAAGCTGTTAAGCCGTGTTTACAGGGCAATTATTGGTTTATAAGGGCAAATTAAATTACCTTATTTAACATTTACCGTTACATACATCGAAGATCGTGAAAAGTCGAAAAGCGCTTTACTAAACATATAATTATTACTTTCTAAATTCAAAATGTAATCGACTCCGTTTATTTAATCTCAAACTTGATACTACTTGTTACAAAGTTACTGATATAAACGATATTTAATACTCCGAGTAAAATGTAACCGATAAATGGTATCCTGATTGAAAACATGTTTTACATATCTGAATTATCAAGGGTTGTCGGACATCATTGTTAGTATAAAAAATTGCGAAAAAGTATCGTTACGTTACGAATAATTTCTTGCAAATTTTCGTGAAGTCACGCTAACAGCACATTTTTCTCTTGACAATATTGGATAATACTACTTGCGTTTTACTTTTTTATAACTTACTATTGTATAGTAAGTAGAATATAACTTTGTTTTAGTAAGAGCTATAGCTCTGATTGAGTACTTACCCGACATATAAAGGAACCATCAGCATCGGCTTCGAATAAAAGAAAAAGTAAACTCATGCTTATTATTAACTTAGTTCTAAGTATTTGTGTCATTATAGTACTTGATACTGTTAATATGTTCGTTGTTTTAATGTGGTTACATTTCTAAAGTAGGTTTCTCTCTTTCCACATCACTGAGAAATACAAGGAAAACGTATTAAATATTACTAGGTTACAAATATTGTATCGATTAGACTTGCTCTATGTATGTGCACAATAGGGGTTATTTTTTGCATACGGTAAGGCTTACTGGTTATAACCTATTTTAGTTCCGTCGTCTGTTTTTCTTCCTTTTAAGGTATCGTATCCTCAACACTTGTCATACACATGTCTTAGTCATTTCTTTCGCATTAAAGTCTATATATTTAATGAAATATGTGGTCGTAGGTCAGGTTTTAACAAAACAAGAACGTACTCAATAACCATTACACTAGAGGTCGTAAGCATTACCTTATCTTAAATATGTTTCTGCTCTATGTTAAAATGGTTTAAGTCGTTAAAACGATATTCGCGTTGCGATAACGTATCTCAAAGCTCTACGCGGCAATCAAAAGCTTCGTTTCAAAAAAGCACAAAAGATGACCGGAATGAGTGCAGCGAAGCGAAAAGTAACTGTTGGAAAGTAATTTACATGAAGTGGCAAGAGAACTTGGCTCGACTTGCAACGATAGTTCGTTCAGTGTGGCCGCAGTCTTGTAGCGGTCAAGGCTCCGCTGCGAACGCCCGTGCTTTTAAAAAAAATAACTTCAAGAAAAAGCGCGCGCGCGCCTTTCAAAAAATATACTCAACGTACATTTGACTTAAAAGACAATTTTTCTAATCTTTTTTTTATAAAATATTTTTTTTGCTAATTATCTGTTTTTAGTACAAATAACTGTTAAGTCTCTGTGCCGGTGGATAATGAGTTCGTGATTGTGAACGTATACATCTTGGAGACTAAAACACAGGTAATTTAAATTATTTATCCTAATTTAGAATACAGTAATGTGTTCTTAAATCATTTAATATGTCGCTAATTAAAAATAACACCTGACCGTTTTTTTAAAGTTCAACTTTATGGTTGAAAGAGTTGCCGTTTTTTCCACTTATCAGTGTTCAGCCGAGACGATCGGGAATAACGGCCCTGCAATCATAGGTTGTTGCTCTTCCTACTGCGCCCGCACTACAAATAAAAATAAAACTAACAAGTTTGTATAAAGGAAACTATCTGGGTTCTAGTTCTAGACCATTGAGTCCAACCTTCGTCCTAGATTCAACACACAAAGAGTTTAAAAATCAGAAAACTAGAAATAAATATTACTATAATTAAGTCTCTAAACTATTTATTTATTTTAAAACAGTAGTATAATACTGGCTGTATTTTGATAAATTAAAAATAGAAGTGCGTTTAGTTCACGTTTTCCGCGCGGCCAGTTGTGTTGTGAGTGAATGTAGGTCAGTGAAATGATCGAAACACGGTCCCGTATGGAATCCGACCCGAGACTCGGCCGACCGATTTCGGTGTCAAATCGTCGGCCCGCACTTTCATAATTATTATTCTTTTTTTTTGCTCAAGTAACACTGCGAAAAATTTTATCATTATCTAATCAAACATTACGGAGATTTTTAATTAAATGAAATACAAAAAAATTAAAAAAAACAGTAGCATAAAAAGTAACAGGCAGCTTTGTTTAATTACATGAATACAAGACGTATTTTGTGACCATAAGTGTTTATAGTTAAGAATGTCTATATTTCAATTGACTTACTTTTGAGATAAGGCTCAGATAAGCAGGTTCCGAGGCGAGGTCATTAACATTGCGTTGCCCGCGTCCCGCTCACCACGGAGGAATTTTTTATCTTCATTATAATGAAGTTGTTAAACAAAGGACTTATATTTTATGAGGGAAGTATACACCCTTACTGGAAAAATAATATCTTATAATGCCGAGCGAGTTTTTTAACATTAGCATGAAAAAAAATTATTAAACCATACAATATGTAGTGACTCAACAAGGCTTCTGATTAATAACTGGTTTTATTATAAAAAATATAATTACTAACATACAAGTAAGGTGGAAACGAAAATTATGTTATTCCAGAGAATTGAAGAACAAAGATAACATAGTTACTTTTGTTCTATAACAATATGACCTTTTTACTTTAACGTAATGTTTGAACTTAGTTTCAAACTTTATGTAATTCAATTATTTAAATATTATGTTTAACGAACTCTACATTTTAGTAAATTATTTTAAGGCATTGGAAATTTTCTGTATAGACAGATGTTAAGTGTAAAATACAACCTCTTTGGCTGACAAGAAGTATGAATACAGCCAAAGAGGTTGCATACTGGCCACCAAGACATATACGTATTGGATAATTAAAAAGATGTTGTAAAAAACAGTAGCAGATCGGAAGAAGAAATGGAAGGACGTAATTGGAAGATGTGATCTGAATAGTTTTGTGTAAATAAGTTGAATAAAGTTGTTTAAAGTGTATAAAAAAAATATATGTTTTGGCTGCCGCGCTGTCGGTAACAAGTTAAATACAGATCTGCAAAAGCATACATGGAATTATTTATGCTAAAATATGGGGGAAGGGGAGGAGATAAGAAATGCTACAAGGACCAGAGACATAATTGTTGATTATCTGGTTTTATTCAAAGGACTGAAAATCTCGAAGATAGACACGTGGTGTACATAATATTTCTCAGAAGAGAAGGTAAAAAAAGGTTCACATATTATTTAACTTTTCTACTCGTAAGTACTATAAGTAAATGCAATGATCGAGTGTGGATCTTATACAGAATAGATTATTAGCTAAGAATCTCATAGAGGACTAAGTTCGGTAACTTCATAGCAAGCTGTGACAAGAACTTTCTCAATATCGAAACTAAACATGAACAAGTGTGCAGATTGATGCAGGGCACGTACGACACATAGATTAAACAAACGAGTCTAGATGAAAGGTTAAGGTAAAAATTAAATGTGCCTAAAAAGAGGTAGAAATCAAAGATTATGTAAATGGTATGCGGTATACTCTGATTAAGCCGATAGCGAATGCTTGTTTATTCTTTTTAAAGTTGCATCATTACACAATGTTTATGTAAACAAGCGGTGAGCACATCTTGCTGAAATCATTAATTAATCTCGTTCCAGCTTGAAAAATAAGTAAGGAAATCGCTTAATCGTTTCTTGATTTTCTAGAACGGTTTTATTTTTTTGAACTAAATATTCATTACATCTAATTAAATTGAAGTTTCTATATATATATTATACAGTTCTTACGATTTGCCGTAATGTTATGTCTAAAATAATCTCTATTACCACCTAAGTACGGATATAAAAACAAAAAGGAAGTTTTAAAAGTAATCAACATTAACTACATTAAAGCAAAACAAAAGTTGGTCGTTATTAGCTTTTTAATTTGGTTTTTTGGTCTCCTATGTACAGCTATTTGCATAACAACCGCACTTTAACCTGAAATGTGCACTAGAAATGTTTTTGTCTATTTTTAATGGGAACATTCGAATGAAGGACGTCGTCATAAAGATAAAAGCATTTGCGTGTACCTAGGAAACAGCTGTAAGCTAAATGTATTATCTTTTTACATTGAAAACGGATTTCGGCCTGTGCCTTGTCCTGTTTAATCCGTTCGACTCGATAAAACGTAAATGTCCTTTTAAGTGCAGTTGTGCGGGCGTCTACCTCTTGTTAACCTTGCATTGTGTCAGTAACACTGGCCGCGGATAACTGTACGGTGCCTGAATGTGAATAGCAAAAAGTAGGGCCGCGTGCCATCAGCTCTACCAGACCTTACTTCCATCACGACCACGCATTTGATACCTTAATTATCTCTATTATCATAACAAGCGTCTTTTTAAATATTTACTACGTAAGAAATCAATTTTACTGGAACTGAATTATAAAATTACAGCAATCATTTTTACACAGCTTACGTAGTTATCGTGAAATTGGATGTAAAGTTAGGAAATAGAAATATAAGAACATTCTCAGATTATCTTGTCGATAGAAATGGTTGGGACCGCGATAAGCAGTTTTATAATCTAAGTACAACTTTGTTCTCAAGTATAACAACACATAATTCTCTTATCAACGATGAATAAACAATAAATAACAACACAATAATAAATCAAAACTAACACGACCGTGATGTTGGTAAAATGTAAACATGTTAAAATTTATTGTCAAAGTGATTTTACACAAATATCGTCGGTGCAAGTTCCGTACAGTGAGTAAGAAGTGTTATCTTCGTTTCTTCTAGAATGTTCTATTTTTAAACCCGTGGCTAGTTTGTCAGAGACACAACAATTAATTAATATAATCTGACTAGTGGTCGCCCGCGACTTCTTCAACGGTGAAATTTTAAAAGTAGCCTATAGTATTTCCACGTGCATCAGCTCAGTTATTCTCGTCAAATTTCCTCAAGGAACAAATGCGGCCTTTCGGATAGATAGACGAGAATTAAAATAGATTTTCGTTATCAGAAATATTTTTTAATGTTACATTCAGACACTCCAATTTTATTACATGTATATTTTAATCTTTAATGAACATCGCAATTGCTTTTAACCGATCCTTTCACTCTTTACATCAAAATTAGATCCAGTGACAAGTTTCAGGTCATTTATTTCTTAAAAATGATATCAACTTTCATCAATATGTCAAGAAGTTTCGATACAATGATAAAGAATTTCAATTATTTAATACCAGCATGCGACGTACGCAGGTAACTAAGTTATCAGTCATTAATATCGCTTTAAATAATCTTTATAAGGTATAAAAGTTTTGGAAGTGAAAACGTGTGCGCAGTTAAAACGCGTTGTCAGGTGGACGGCGATGCGTGATGGACTGGGCCAAGACCTTTAATTAAGATAAGACTGGGTAAGGCGATCAACACGCTTCGTACTCGATTATTATTATTCCCGATATATGTCAGTGAAGCGCCACTCCCGCTATAAATAACCTTATTATGATGTACAATTATCTAAAAGTCGACTGACTGGTTTATTTGACAACTATTAAAACTTTGTTTCATTCGCAATATTTATGTCCTTATTTATGTCTTAAGTAATGTCGTTTACCTTAGTCGCTGTCAATAACAGTATATACCTATGTTGGAGCTATAAATAATTGTCCTTATCTCGACTCCAAAACGAAAACAAAACGTCTGCTCTTTTATAACCTTTATGTGCATTCCACATTTATAGACACTTTGTACGCCACATTGGAAGTATTATAGAATGTATCTGAAGTAAGTTTTTTAGATTTTGACTTTTTCATATTCGCTTGTTAGAGTTGCGATAAACTTCAGTCATCTCGGTCTATTCTCTGACCATTAAAGTAATAAAACCTTTCGCACAAAATACTTAAAGACTTTGTTTTATTTTCTCAAGTCGAATGACAAGTTTCTGCGGCGGTTACAAAGTAATAACTCGTGTAGGTAATCAATAAATTAAGCGTGGTTAACAGATCGAGTTACAGGTCTTGTCACGATTTATAAGAATCTGTTAGCAGGATAAAATGCAGCGAGCGCGCGTGTTGATTAGTTTTATCTGGTTGTAATAATGCGCGGCACGTGGACAGGCTTGTAAGCAGTGAGCAATGAGCACTAATCGGTAGTGCCGGTGCCGAGATCGTTACGATTGGTCCGATAACAGCAGCGCGGCCGCTGACCGGCCTTCACACTTCGCGTCGCTGCGCCCGCCATTGCGAGCGACCTCGCTGTCCGTCTCACACTCCACCTAGCTAGGGCTCCCATTAATTACGAGCATAAAACGAGGACAGCCTTAAATGCATCACATATTGTTGTCAGGAATTCTGAACGATTACTAAAGAGTAATCGTACGAAATCAATGTAATATGTTAGGATTTGATAAGTACCCATGAAGTATGGTTCATTCGATCCATTTAATTGTGGATTAGTGGGAAGGACAAAAACATCACCGAAGATCTTCAAGGATTCCTTTAGTTGCACTATATTTGAAACTGAAACTGTTTAGGTTACAGTAAACCTAGACGTTCCCGTCAGTCGGGTAATTGTTACCGTAAAAGTACAATTATGTTTATAATTGAATTGTCTGGCGTTTACCTTAAGTTCATGTATTTGTAGGATAAGGTAAATCTTGGCATTTTTATTTTGAAGTGTTTTTACATTTATAAGAAAGATAAAAAAAATATTATATTATCATAAGAAATTTGTAAAGGGAATTAAATAAAATATAAAAACATCAACGTGTTCGAGAAGTAAATTGTGTGGAAATTCACATGCGTTTCATTTGCCTATATGTACCCTTTATCTTGTTATTCAGTGATGCAGAGCGTTTGCAACTCAAACAACCCTTGTAAAAAGGTCAAGGTTTTAATATGGAAATATGAAATTCAATATAAAAAATTCCAAACAATAAAAAACATAATGCGTTTAAACAAAAAGTAACCAGTAGAACAAATGTAGAACATAGTCTGGAAGAACACATAGCTTAATATTTTTTTTTTAATTCAGAGCAGACGAAGTCTCGTGCAAAAGTTTGAGCTGGCGAAATCTTTCGCATTCTGTATTGTTTTCGTAGAAGGAAAATTGAATTGTAGAATCGTTCGAACCGGACAAAACCTTGGATAACAATTTTTGTTATTTACTGTTTTGACATTTTAAATGAGTGCTAAACTTTAAATGAGAGACTGGACGGCTGCGGCCGCCATTTAACGTGTGTACATAGCGTAATAGCGATATGCGTTCGAGATCTTTATGCGAGAAAAAAGATCAATTGCACAGAACATGCATTCATTTTACACCGTTTAATTTTTTACATCATTTTTACAATAAGGAAATGCAAGTTCCGTGGGTATTTCAATTGCGGACGCAGTTTAGATGGTTTTTTCCTTGTTTTTCAACTTTTCTCATCTGAAAAAAACTCAGTAAAATTTGATTAAGTTGAATAAATATTAAGATGAACATTTTAAACGATCATTAAAGTTAAAAAAAAGAATTCAATATATTATGATATTTAAAATTCATAACTTACCTGGATGTTTTTGGAACAGTATCGCAGGTAAAATCTTTTTTAGAACTATTTAAATTTTATTTCAAAATAAAGGAATAATTCGAATCCCAATTGAATAACAAATTTTGGTGGAGCAAGCTGAAACTCGAGCGCGGGCAGCAGTCGGCGGGCGGCGGGCCACGTGACGACTGGCTTCGGTTGACTGAGTGCGCAGATAGTATCGTGCCGGTAGCTCCACAACGAACGCTCCTACGTCGCCTCTATACTCGCTGTGACATCATTCTTCTCAAGATCGTATACCACCTGCGAACAAACAACAGGTTAGTGTATAAATAAAACCCGTATCATGATTAGTTAATGCAAGTAATAACCACATCGACTTATTTCCCAATTACATTTTGACTTTTGAGAGATATCACGTGCGCTGTCAGTTTTTTTATGTTGGTAGTGCTGTCAAAGATTATGTATACGTTCGGAAGCGACACTATCCAGCATTGTTTCATGCATTTTTGTTGAATTAAATATCAATATTTATAATACGAGTAGATTATAATAGTAGCAGGTATTTTTATAAGTATTTGACTTTAAATGAACTCGCAGATAATGTGATTTTATAAAGCAGTCGAATTGAATACTATTTTTAAGACAAAACATGTACGCTCGGTGCAAATATTTATTATCTGATGGCGGATTGCATTTAATATCGTTTTTAATCCGCTAGCGATAAAAAACTTAGATAAAGATAAGGCCTTAGAGCGAATTCCTATACGAACGTAAATATTTACTTTTTAAACGTTTTGTTCCTTATTTGGAACATAAACGAGTATTTTATCTTGGTCAATGTTTATAACGGGTGATAATCTTTTTATCAATTACGGTATAGCATTAAAATAGCTTAGAAACTAACGGCTCTTGTATAAATCTAAATATAGACTGAATTCATCAATTTAATAATAAAACTGACACGTGATTTTTAAATATATTTTTACAGAAATAAACGCATTTGATTTACGCACTCAGAGGTTCTCTAAAACAGTGTTCTTTTTTCAGCATACGATGGATTTTATATTTCTATGGCTAGTTACTTTCGTACTTGGATTTTGGATCTGTAAGAAGATAAAGGAATGGCGCAGTTTACCTCCTGGTCCTTGGGGGTTACCGATCGTAGGATTCTTACCATTTATGGATGGAAACCAGCCCCATTTGACTTTGACAAAGGTTGCTAAACAATTCGGACCAATATATGGAATATCAATGGGCAGCGTGTACACGGTAGTGCTGTCAGATCATAAATTAGTCAGGGAAGCCTTCGCAAAAGATGCCTTCTCAGGACGGGCACCGCTTTATTTGACGCATGGTATCATGCACGGAAATGGTGAGTTACATAACAATGGGACGTAATGAAATATTGAAATCTATCATGTTAGATATCTCAGCAATTTTAACGTATCATACATACGATAATAAAAAAAAACATTGATTACTAAGAATTTTTTACTTTTAAACGACCTTAAAACTTTTGTTGTTATCACAATATAAAACCAGTTTATTTAATAGTAAGAATTTTAAAAATACGGTGCATGGTAACTGTTCTTTCATATTTTAAGGTATAATTTGTGCTGAGGGTGGATTATGGAAGGATCAACGTAAACTGGTGACAATGTGGCTGAAAAGCTTCGGGATGAGCAAGCACAGCGTGTCCCGCGACAAATTGGAGCGACGCATCGCAGTGGGCGTTAACGAACTGCTACAAGTATGGAAATTATGTTAATAATTCATTTAAGGGATCGTATCATCATCATAATCATTTATATTTATTCATTTTAATCCTCTATACTAATATTATAAAGAGGAAAGATTTGTATTTCTGTATGTATTAAAATAACTCAAATCTACTGGTCCGATTTTAAAATAATTTCACCATTAAAATGCTACGATATCGGTGAGTAACATAACTATATTTTTTTATTTCACGCGGGCGAAGTCGCGAGCAACAGCTATGTATAATAAGATAATGTATATTTTACGTAATACGCAAAGTCTTAGCTTCGGTGTTTTTACTAGTGACAAAAACCCACATTATTTCTTGAAAGTGACCTTTTAATGGCACTGACAAATGTTACCGAGACTCGAAGCAGAAAAAAACACGATCCCCACTTTTGTTTTTATAATGCGCTTGCCTACAGCGCAGCCGTCACTGCTTCGCGATGCTTATTTAGCAATATTTTACATTAAATTTACATTTGATTCTTCGGGATAATATAGCTGATTTAAATTTTAGAACGTCAAAGAAGCTTCTGGAACCCCTATTGATTTAACATCTACGCTAGCAAATTCATTGGGAAACGTCGTAAATGAGATTATATTTGGTTACAAATATCCTTCTGATGATATAACATGGAAATGGTTCAGACAAATACAAGAAGAAGGAAGTCATGAAATGGGCGTTGCCGGGGTTGTTAACTTTTTGCCTTTTATACGGTACGTTTACATCTATACTCAAATTATAGTCAGGTTTATGAATTTTATTTCTCTATCAATTATTACTCTGTTTTCAATTTTAGATTCTTTTCACCATCAATTCAAAATACGATGAGAATACTAACACGTGGTCAGGCACAAACTCACTCTCTGTACGCTGCTATAGTCGAAATGCGACGTAAAGTATTAAAACTTGAAGCTCCTGAAGGAGCTAAATATCCGTTACATGAAAATCTGTTCAACCAGCATCCTAAAGGCTTTATAAAATGTATAAAATACAGCAAACACGCGTCAGAAACAGAGGAGCATTACTTCGATCCCGAAATTCTTACACCGACAGATGGTGAATGTATTCTAGACAATTTCCTCTTGGAACAAAAGAAACGGTTCGACAGCGGCGATGAGACTGCAAAGTACATGACAGATGAACAGATGTTTTATCTGCTCGCGGACATGTTCGGGGCAGGCCTTGATACCACGTCGACTACTCTCGCCTGGTTTTTGTTGTATATGGCTCTGCACCCGGAAGAACAGGTACAGACCTTTATGTACCTACGCCTGTCACCTAAGCGCTTTATTTTTAATTAAATATGCAAATTAATTTCTCAGCCTATTCATGCACTACTTTGACAATATTTTTGCAGGAGACGGTACGTCGTGAGATCTTAACCGTTTTAATTGATGATAATGATTGTGATTATACAAAGTTACCTCGACTAATGGCGGCCATTTGTGAGACGCAGCGCATTCGATCTATAGTACCAGTCGGCATTCCTCATGGATGTATTGAAGTAAGTTTTTTTAAGTTTTTAACTCAGAATATCTTAGTGTACATTTATTCCTAGCTCCAAGCATCATCATCATCATCACCAGCTCACTATACGTCCCCACTGACGTAGTCGGAGCCTTAGGTTACCTTTCTAACGGTGAAAGAATTTTTAAAATCGGCCTAGTAGTTTTTGAGTTATTTCAATACATACAAAAATACA
>JAOCNA010000027.1:4088832-4101289 GCA_026546675.1 Papilio helenus | reverse complement strand
CTGCAAATATCAGAATCCCTACAATAATTCAATTCATTAAGCAATTAACACCTTCAAATGATACTTATCTTGTACAGATGGATCGTGAATTACTTAATTTTCTACGCAATTATTAAAACACTCTGGCTTAGAGCCAAAAAACCGCGAAACAATATATGCGTCAAACGAATTCCATTTAAATCATAAATGTCAAAATTATTTAATTATTTTGACCGAAGCATAAATACCTTCATCGCAAATGGCGCATATTTAGCATAAATTATCATAAAATGTAAATTGGAACTCATTCAATTAAATTTAACTTCATTGAATTTTAATCAAATTTTCATTTCAAATGATACAACTTATGTAGATAGTTAAATATATAAAAATAATTCACAAACTTGCCGTTTTTAGATGCTTGAATGATCAAAGAATTTCTTTTTAAGGTTATTTCTAAACCACTGAACATTATTCAGTAATCTTTTCATTCAAAATTATCATTGTTGCTTAAAACCTTTTTAAACTAACATCTCTAAGAAGTTCGTTCGTAATATTTTCTCATTGCACCTTTCTTTTTAATGTATGCAACAAGAAAAAACTGCCAGCTACGACATTAGAAACGACTAGCTGATTTTCGAAACTTCCGCGCGCAATTACTAAATATTAAAAAAACATAACCTATGTTATTGACAACGTAGCTTTTTAATGGTGAATGAATTAAAATCGTTCCACTAGTATTAATAACTACAAAAATACAAATATTTCCTCTTTATCATATTAGTACAGATTAGTGTAAATACATACTTGCATAGTTTGAGCATGTTCTTTGTTACAAGACGAGGCAGGCGCAATCTCCTTTCAGTTACACCTTCAGAACTCCTCAATCAGTTACCTACTTAAAACTCCATTTATCCTCTGCTTCTTTGAATGAGCCTTCAAACTAACAACTAGTTTGAAACTAGTTAAGTTAAATGTTCTTACAGAAATAATCGCATCCTTTTGAATTTGACCCAATCTAACGTTGGAGCATAATTTTTAAATTAAATTGTAATAATTAAATATGTTTTTAATAAGAAGAATTTTAAATAGATGCAATACATTAAGAGCCATTTCACAATGTGCAAGGAGAGTTGCCTGTTGGGCGTCTCGCTTGCTGATCAGTCGGCCCAAATGGAAATTCTTAGCGGGTCTCCATTATTTGGCTTTGTTACGCTTTGTGTGAATTGGATTTATCAATTTCTATGAGCACTACGATCATGCTAGTGTTTTATATTGTTGAAAACAAAAACGTTGCATTTTGCAGTATGATCACCTAAAGGTAATAGGGTTGAGAATTTAAAAAAAAAAGTCACCAACATTGGAAACCTTTTAAAAATAAGACCTATTTGGAGTGTTTTTGTATATTCATATTCCACGCAGACAAAGTCGCGAGCGTCTGCTAATTAAATACTTTTTAAGTAACATATTTGAAACATAATGGTTCTGTTTTCTATTGTTAAACAATTGACGATCAATCATCTGTAAGCACGACAGCAGTAAAATACATAATTGATACGAAGCCAATGATTAATTGGGTAGTGACAACGCCGACGTCTGGGGACAAAGGCGGTATCAATTAATAAAGTTATTGTCTGAATGGTTTGTCGAATTTTACGACCGTTATATTATTTAAATTTGTTACTGTAAACTCTTTGACTGATATTTCAATAGGCTAATGAATAAATAAAATTAAACATATAAGAATAGGTTTCTTTATCCCACTTAATCAGTGAAGTAGAGGTGCCAGGGAGCTTACGCTACGGTGATCACGAGGCGGGGCGTATCGCGTTTCACCGTTAATACGAGGTTTCTTTACAGTTCCCTTGACATACATGTTTCTTATTAAATGTCAAGTCAATGAGTTCAGTGATGATTAAACATCTCTGAGAGCATCAGTAAATGTTTGTAAACTAGATCCTAAAACTGCAATCAATTAATTAGTTAGTTAAAAGTGTATTCATGTGGACTAACCGAGCAGTAAATCGATTCTTAATGAAAGAGTGCATGAATTGTTACAGATGTTTTTATATTGCATTACTTCGTCAGTATTGCATCTGAGATTATCTTGATTTACGTATATTCGATGTAGTCACATTAAAGCAGAGAGAATAGTCGATTGTGGTTTTTTAAATGACCACTGGTTGCGAATTTGACTGGAAATTTAGTCGAATTAGATTTTCAGAGGTTATGCAATTCAAAATGCAAATGAAGGCAATATTCAATCTGAATTTGCATTCAAATAGAACTTCTGTAGAAGTCGTGACAAGATTCCTTGTAGCTGATCGAAGTTAAACCAAAGCAACCTAAGCGTCAGTTTCCACTGCGATAACTAGTACTTAATATATCTCACTCCCTTTGAAAAGAGCAGAGATAAAAGTTTTTGTGCATATTGGCAATGAAAACTCACGATTACATAAACATTTTTTCAATCCTTAATGTTCATTTCATTATGATCGCTTAGAGCACGCGAACATCTGAAACTAAACTATCGCACAACTGTTTAGTCTCGCTTTGATTCCTATGAGCTTAAGTTTTTTCGCTCCCACACACAATCAAAAATAAAAAGAGCGTGGTGAATGCGCGCATTGTGTCGTTATTTAGACTATTTAAGTATTTCCCTTCATACATGCTGTAACCATGCAAAATTTGTAACGATACGGGTCTAGCTTTTTAACCCTCTCAATAGTCAAGAGGTTGTTTTTTTACTAGACTTTTGATAGGCCTACGTATGTACTTGCGTGGCCTCCAATCTAGTACCATTTTTCTCCAAATTCATTCGTCAATTGTTCTCAATAATTTGTTACTAAAGTATCAGGGATAATATAAAAACATACGCCTTAAATTACAAGTGAAGTTTCGAGCGAAAAATAATGTAATAAAAAATGCCATGTTCCATTTAAATTAATTTAAAGCAAGTCAGTGTGACTGTAAGTCATATTATCACTTATTTACTTCTAAACTTTCAAGATCACGGAGTTAATTACTAAATTGTTATACTTTACAACAATGAATGAACTGGCGCTTTATCTAAACGGCAGTGGCCTGTTATTATAATGATGTAATTGTTACTATGACCTTGTAGAAATCGTAGATAGGCGCAAGATATTTGTTATCTAAGGTTGATGTCATCACCTTAACACACGACGGTGTCATCACAGGTGATTTCAAGTTCAGTATATTTAAATAACTTTATCACATTGCTGAATATCCCGTAGGGAAAACCTCATTTTCGAATGCGACAAAATTATTATGCAAAAACAATTAGTAGTCAACAGAGGTACAAAATGAGATATGATGTCCCTATATCCTCGGATTAATGACATTTTATTCTAGAAGACTTTCCAGAATACAGGGCTATTTAGACTACTTTATTATGCGCAGTGATAACAAGACGAATAAAGTAACTATCATAATGAATTTTACAATGTTGTGAATGAAATTAAAAACACGTAACATTATTCTTCGTGTTGAAAGTGTTATATTACAAGTTATCATTAAATTAACAACGTCATATATACTGTTATTTTAAAAGTAATGTTAATGAATGTAAAAAATCGTGTACAAAGCGTAAAGACATGAGTATGTCAAAATTGCCACAGGATATGATTCAATAAACCGGTTCATTTTACGCAACTGTAGGATTTAAAACGATTACTATGGAAATGAGTCATATCTCATAGTATTGGCATTGATTACAGCTGAAATGCGAGTGAAGTTTGTTGACTCCCAACCGGTGATACAATAAGTGGTGTTGTGTAATACTAAAGTGAATTTGGCGGACCGATGTGTTTACTGGAGGTTCAGTGAACTCTGGTATGTTGAGGCGTTTGTTGTTATTGAATACTACTCGACGTTGCGTATCCACTTCCTGTAAAAAAAGAACATCTTTAAATAAATTATTGGTTATATAAAATGTGGAGAATCAAATTTATTTTTCTTTCAATGTTAAGTTAAAGTACTCGTTGATAGTGTAAATAAGATTAAGAAAAATGATAAGATAGAATATATCTATTTCTCGTAAGTACTCAGTACTTTCCCATTTGAACATTCGTACATGAGATGCTTCCGGTTGTCACTTATTAAACCACCCTTACGATTAAGGCCTTATTTCGAATACCGCGAAGTAAACTGCTAATATTTCAGGAGAATTAAAGTTCAGATAACATTAGCAGTTTTCTAAAGAAACATATAAGGTAGTCTAAAGAATATTTGTAAAAATTAGATCAGTCTAATTAATGTAATATTCCAATAACCTAACGGGATTAGTCGAATCGAATTATAAATATTTTCCCAAGACCACTCGAGACAAACCACTATCAATCAACGAGTTTTAATATAAGGAATTTGAGGCTACCCACTCTTACAAACATCCATATATCCATCCATCTAAACTTTCACATTTATAATATTAGTAAGATATGTCGGGCAAAATAATTATTTCCTGCATTTTTGGTTGTATTCCATAGGTAGTCTAGCGAATGTAAAATCTACGTGAGTACATCACATCTAGACAATGTAGTAGTGTCTAGACGGGGAGCTTGGTGGGACCACTTACAGAGTTTATTGAACTACACTATTGATTTCTAACCGGAAAATGCCGAAAGGATCCAACAAAGAAAATACTTTAACAAGATTGGACAAAGAATTTCAGTGCAAGTTTATCTTGTGTGCAAGTAGCTAACAGTAATCATAGGTTTTCCACATCTTGCACCCTAATGATTTAATAAGAGTCTTTTTGTGTGACAAAGTGACTATTTAAATTGAAATAATGCATTTTATGTTGTTAAATAATTAATCAGTACAGTGTATTGCTCAAGATAATATGCAACAGATAACTCGTGTACTGATAATCAGTTTTGTTTGAAACTTATCTTATCAGATTACGTTTTAGTTGTTAATTTCCATAATATCAATTATCATACAACAATTAATATTATATTAACCTTTGATTATCTCTAAGGATTTTAAAGAAAACATTATATTAAGTTAGTTACAGTTTCTTAATAGTTAAAGATGTGATCTTGTCAAATAATTAATTTGTGTTTTTTATCTGAATTGAATCTAATGACGTAATGATTTGTAAATATTTTTTTTTACATAAATAGTTTTGTATCAAATTGAATATGAATCAAATCAAAGCTTAGACGAATTGCTGGAGTCCTTTTATAAAATATACAAATTCTTAGTTAAACATGAGAATAGACTTTAAATTTATCTTTTTTCAATTAAGTAACCGACTTACGTACAAATGCAACAAGTTTTATCTATTATCTACTATTCCTTTGAATAAAATATTGATTTCATGAAAGTATCAATTTATAAAATAAAAGCCTAATCTTGTGATTTCCTCTGCGCGAAATAGAAAAAAAAACTAAAAGTCTATGTTGCTTTCTAAAGGCAAAACATATAGACAGAAGAACTAAAGTAATTGTTAACCGAAAGAACTCAATGAATTAAAATTCATTATTATTGTAGCTTACTTATATCTGGTAATAACCGGTATAGTTGTATTCGAAATTCGAATACGTTGGGGTCATTACATTGATCCAAAATTCGGATACTCTTATCGGATTGGATCAAATATTTTACACGTGTCTTAATTTTGTTTTAGTCTAATAATACAGTCTACGGTCAGATTTCAAGTTCGAATCGACTGGTTTTGATGATCTGCATTACAAACTGGAATCTAAGTATCAATTTTGATAACCGATTCACTGATTATAAAACGTGTAAGTAATTTGTCGTTAGAATGGAATCCAGTGAGTTCCGAATTCATCAATACTCTTAAATAAAAAAAATACGTGTGATAAATAAATTGTTTATTAACAGCTTTTAGTCTGGTTCAATTAAGTTTTAGACGATATTGTACTGCACTCCACAAATAATTAAATCAGTTAATTTATATATCTTGTTTATGCCTCGTAATATGTTGAGATAATGAAACTCCGGTGCTTAGCTTGAGATTGTTTAATTTCTATGAATTACATTTTGATTTAATTAACAATCACTTGATTAACGCGAGATATGATGCATGGCCGCGCAGAGTGACAGTCGAAGTGCAAGTGAATGAATCTCCAATAGGGATGTCCGTGTGCGTAGCTAGTGTTGTCCGTAACCGAACATTAGGGATTCAGACTAAGGTGACAGGCGTCAACATATTTAATTACTCCAATCTGACTTAAACATCTACAATAATTCTGACTGTATTCTAACATAGTCATTGCATGCCAGGATCTAGCTAATAAACTATAAAAGACGACACTTTGATAAGATAATTGGACCGGTAGATCTATTTCCAGGAAATGCAACATTGTAGCTTCAATATAACAAGGAAGTGCAGGGAAGATTCAGATAGTTAGGCAAATAGTCTATTTCGAGTTGCAAACAGCAGTAATTGTTCCCCGTAACGGATGAGGTCGTTGAGTTCACGGCCATTGATCATCGGATCTTGTTTGTTCAACAATATATTTATACGAATACCTACGTCATCATACAAGTATATATTATGTTAATTTAATACTTAGTCGGAATACTACCCACGGTCGCTCGTTCAACAAATAAATACATAATTCAATCGCAAAACATTTAATATCGACGATTAAAAATGATTTAAGACGTTAACGAAAATATCAGAACCGATCTTTATAAAGTTGTATCAATAAATTCAATAATTAGATTGTGTGTTTCAAAATATCTTGGAGTACTTCGTTGTATTCCATTAGTCTAGCCTACTCAGTTATATCGAATCACCGTTCCTCCATTTATCGAACATCTCCAGATGGGTGAAAGATGGTATTCACGAATCCAAAATTGTTTACTAACTGGACAAAACACGGTTCGTATAAACCTCCACAACCTTTCAGTTTTTGCCACTTTGTTATGCTAACAGACGTACTGCTACTATTATAAACAATACTAAAAACTATATATATGTAACATGCATCCCTATATATTTATTTCCTCCATTGCACACACAAACGCACACGCACATACACAACAATACGCAAACACACACATGAGTACAATAGAAAAAACCATGTAATAGTAGTTAAGGGGAGGCTGAAAACCAGCGAGGCCTTCAGTGACAAGCTGGAGGCCGCATCAGCTGAGTCTTCTCCTTTTGGTCAAGAACTATTTTTTTTAATTTCATTAATATGTTGTTTGTGTTTTGTTTTTGGTCAATAAATAGTGTTTTATTTATCATTATTATTTTACTATGGCACCTCTAATTGTATGTACAATTTTATAACATTGTTTACCAAAGTTCATGAATGTTCTCACACTTGATACAGTTATAATTAGCAGTTCCCATTAGCTACTGTTCATATCTGCGAAGTTGTAACATAAGTCGGAGCTTTCTACGAATTTGTCGACGTTATCGTTGATAAATAGCTAGAATGTTTTGTAAATAAATGACACGGATCAGACAGAGTTTATAGATCTATAATGAAATATTTGCCGACAGTCGGACGTAGGGAATGTGGATTGAGAACTTTGGCAATAGCGGATATCGAATTGATAGTGATTTAATTTATTAATGTCCGAAACGTCAACAAGTTTAGTATCTATAACCACGTGTTAACAACAATGATATAATGTAACATAAACGAATTAAAAATATTGATCATTCAATAGATTAATATCTATTAGACAAGACAAATCTAAGGCCGTGTAAAATTTTGAAACATAGGTTTTAAAGATTAAAAATGCTACAAATATTAATTAATCTTGTTAATAATTTTATATGAAAAAAGGCATGCATATCTATTTAATTTAACCTTAAAGAACCTTAAATCTCTACCTACAACTTAGATCTACACATACAATACCTCCGGATCTTCAAAACTATGTTTGTATTTGCCAGTCACCTCCTCATGTTCATGGATATAGCTAGGTTTGCCATACATGGATTAAGTCATGGAGTCCATCACCTTCATCACTTTAAGTTAAATCTGCTTGTCCATGCCACCTTCTATGATAAAAACCTAACAGTATTATGTCTTGAGGATGCAAGGAATCTCATGCAGATTTTTAGATGGATTTTCTCATTGGAATTTCAAAGTTAAATAAAAAATGCTTTTATCATATTTCAGGTGCTAGTTTTAGATGCAGATCTGGATTTATCTCAAATAACGGAGGAATATAAGAAAAGTGAACATAGAATTCTGAGACAAGCCGTAGATGTTGTTATGAATTCACCAAACAAACATAGCCCTAAGAAACCTATCACAGGCTCGCCTATATCTATTGTACCAAAGATAAGACTTTAACATTGCTTTATTTAATTTATTCTAAAACTTAAATGTCTATTCTTGCACAGAACTTCGATGTAATTAGTGGAATTTTATTTAATTGTGTCTTGATATCACAAAAGGATTTAAAAATAAGATAGTTAAAGTAAATACTGAATCTTAAGTAAGTGTGATGTGATATAACAAAATAATTAAAACCCAGTGAAGCTACATTTTAAATGTTTCAGACTAGGTTATATTTCATGTCTATTGAAAATTGCTTGAAAAACTGATGTTTATTTTACCCGATATTAATTTTTATTGCAAATTGTGACAAATTTGTTCATTTCTTTTTTCTCATTTGCCTTAATTTTATTGTAATCTTATACAGACTTTGATTTCATTATATTTTGACTTGACCAAACGTGTCGCATTTAATAAATTGACTTTGTTCTCAATTGTATGTTTTAGTATTGTCGAAATACTTAAATTTAGTACCAGTACTAAATATTGTATTTTTAACTTACATAGTAAATAATTTCACTTTTCACATTATAGTGTATCTAATTATCTGAAATTTAAACTGTCAAATAATTATGGTTATAAAAATATTTGTAGATTAATTTTATTCATTGATTTACAAAATTCCAAAGATTCTTTTACATTCATAAAGATATTGATAGTTTTGACTTATTTATAATTTTGTTTAAAATTTATGCATCTTATAACACAATTTGTAACTCTATACTGTGTTTTATAACAGCATTTTTGATTTATAATTAATTTAACATTTCAAATTAATATGAAAAATATGACATTCCTCATACAACTTGTTTACTTTTTGTGGCGTTTTTGTGTTTTTAGTTAAGATTTCTTTATTGTATGTACGTATTTTTGTAGTATTACTCAAGAGAGATGTAATTATTGTCAAACCAATTCTACTAAGAAATAATGTTTTAATAGGTAATGTTGATCTTTTAGATTATAGATACTCTGTTGTAACTAAACCTCTGATAAATTAATAATATACCTCTATTCAAATTACTAAACTAAAACTTGAGCTTGTTAATTTAAGATATATTAATTTTTGTAAGAAAAATAAAGATTTTAAAAATGACATTGTCTTATTGTTGATTATTTTTTTTTATGTAAAATTGATTGTCATTTAATTTAGAGAAACAAGTGAAAAGTGAGTCAACAGAAAACTGAAAATTGGTAATAAAAATCTAAAAAGTATAGTTAACTTCACAATGTTTGCTATGCTTTTGTTACATAAGAGGTTAGCGTTAGACATTTCTATTCAGTGAAATGTTAAATAAAACAGGTAGATTTTTTCATGTGACATTTGTAATAACTTTATGCAAAGTGGCTGTATTGCTAAACTGCCTTAACCTCTGATAAAAAAAGTTACGAATCTGTGTTGCTACCCCTTTTTAAAAAATTACTTATTTTGATTTTGATCTAAGTTGAATTTAACCTAATTGAAAACAATGAAAAATACTTCCATAAAATAGATTTAGAGGCATGCTCATAATAACTGACGGTTATGGTTGTAGAAGTGGAAGGTAGATCGCGTAAATACATTATCACTAATTTTACCCACCTTTGACCGTTCCAGGTAGTACAAATATTCATTTTTTTATTTCTCTTAATCTAAATTAATTTAATCTCTGAAATGAACATTCAAAAAAAAAAAGATTAGTTTTAAGAAATTCCCGTAAAAAGGGCAAAGTAAGACACAAATTATGGTAACATTGCTTAACGTCAAAAGAAATTTTTGTCATTCTCAGGTGTTTACATGCCGATAAGATTTTATTTAGGTCAAATCTATATTTTAATATTTTATTAGATAATGAATTTTTGTAATCAAATTTAAGTTATAATTTGCAATTATACATAATTATTATATCATAAATTGTGATGACTTGTTGTGGTAATGAATTAGTATTTAATGCTGCAATAAGCGAAGTAGTGTCCAATAATTTAGAGTTTATTGCAAATTTAGTACAGAACGAGTACAGTGCATGTGTTATCCTCGGTGCTCTCGGCCTCGCTAGTGCTATTTTAGCAGCATTTACTTTTAGGAATTGTGCGAATATCTTAATTAGGTGCAAGAAACAATCCCATTTTATCAGAAAGTAAAAGTTATGCAGTTTATCGCATTCTGCTGAGACTACAAGGTATGTTATTTATCTTTATTGAGTAATATGATTATTTTAAGTTTTTTATCTGAACCCAATGTTCAATATAAATATAAAAAAATTAAATTCATCAGTAAAAAATCCTATGTTATTCTATTTTTAGTCATGTAATTTTGTAGTCATTGTAGAACCGGCATTAAGAATTTTAGATTAAAATGAAATAAAGATATTAAACATACTTTTTTAAAATTAAATCTATTCTCAGTTACTTATAAAAGAGACTGTATCTCTCAAACAGTATTTATCATAAGTTTATAAGTTGTACTTTAAACATTTAATTATGTCATCTATTACAATCTAATATGCGTAAATCTTTGACAGTATATGGTCCTTCATTTCCAGAAGTAAAAAACTACCCTAAACTCATAGCACATAGTATTAGTTTAGGGTGATGTAGGCATCACTTTATCACTTATGCTGGATATTGTTTTATTATAATCTGAAACATTGTCTATACTTAATATTTTATATAAAGATGGCAAAGCAAATGGCTACCTGAATCCGCTAATTTGGCAAAGTAGCACCAGCTAGCTACAATACTGTATTAAGATAATAGTTTGCAAATGCGCTGCCTACCTTTAATCTAGAATGTGTTTCCACTCATTAATACCCTTCCCTGCCAAATGCATTTCCGTTGTCACAATTCTTTTATAAGTTAATGTGGGAAGAGGATTAAAGTTTAGCCTTTGGGTATATTTAAAATTAATAAACATATGTAATAATAATAGAAGTAGTTTTTAAAATTAACAGGACCATAAGGAATAGATCTATGTCTCTTTCATCATCACCAGCACACTATACGTCTCCACCGAGGGGCTTGGAGCCTACTCTAAGTTAGGGTGACTAGGTCTTAGTCAACTACGCTGGCTAGTGCGGGTTATTTGACTTCACACATATCTTTGAATTTCTTCGCCGATATGTGCAGGTTGCAACACGATATTTTCCTTCATCCTAAGAACGTCGGGTATATTATGTACATATAAAAAATTCGAAAGATCCTAAATCACTGGTATATGGCGGGATTCGAATCCAAGACCTGTAGATTACAAGTCAAGTGTTTAAACCACTGAGCCACCGACGCTCTCTCTATGTCTTTTTACTGTTTATTTATTGATCCCATCCCATACTTTTTATGTCTAGTCCCAGATTAACTTGAAAGAAATTTTTCATAAAAAGAAATAGTTACGAATACATTTTTTGTTTCAATAAATTTTAAATTGAAAATTACATTAATCGCGTAAAGATAACAGCGCATTTAATAATGCATACGTACATAAATATATGCAGTTTATCGCATTCTGTCCGAGGTATTGAAAGCGCCGTTGATACTGGTCGTATCTCACCTCGTACGAAAGTGAGCGCGGCCGAGACCGGGTGAACGGCGCTAGTCTAATCGATGTTACCTCATTCCACTGGGCTATTTCACTTTCCTACGCAGAAAGCGTAAATTGTGTCATGTTTATGCATTTCATCTACATTCCTTTGGCATAAGTTATACATATTATATTTTAAGTATTATTTTTAACTTCTGGATAACATTTAAATAAACAAAAAAGAAACAAACGTGTTTAGCTTTAACATTTAGTTTAGCAAATTCAACAATAGTAGTACTCAGAGTTATTAGATGTTCCCTCTTGAGTAGATTTATTATGAGAAATCTAAGTAAAGCTATCCCTTAGTGATCAATTTGAGTGCGATGAATTGAACATACGCGTAATACGTCTGTGTTTATAGAGATTTAGAGTAACCATACATAGTTATATGTAAGAGGTATGTTTGTTCGTATGTCCCGCATTGAATACTGAAACTATCAACATACAAGCAGGTCAATGTCGCGTGTGTTTGTTTGTATAACGTTATAAATAAAATATAACGGCCCTACTAAGATAAAAAAATTGATATGCTTATACATATACCTACTATAGTAAATATAAACATTCAGACAGTTTTTTAATTTATTGCAAACTGTAAAAGACGTAAGAAAGCGAATGCTAAGACTTCAAC
>JAOCNA010000027.1:3996348-4019926 GCA_026546675.1 Papilio helenus | reverse complement strand
CAGCTGTGTCCACCTTCAGCCAAACTAAATACAATCTAATTAAATATAGGAAAATTGTTTAATTTATATAATCCACTCGCTGCTGCTTGCGACTTCGTCCGTGTGAAATTAAAAAAATAATAATAAAAAATATAGTCTATGTTACTCGCTGATAACGTATCTTCTAAATAATCAAAGAATTTTTGAAATTGGCGCAGTAGTTTTTGAGTTATTTCAATACATACAAAAATCTAAAAAGAATAAATCTTTCCTCTTTATAATATTAGTATAGATTGCTCGCAATTTCATCCGCGTGAAATTAAAAAATAATAATAAACATAGCCTATGTTACTCACTGATGACGTAGCTTTTTAATGGTGAAAGAATTTTTGAAATTGGCGCAGTAGTTTTACAAAAATACAAATCTTTCCTCTTTATAATATTAGTATAGACTAAGTAGCTTTCCTTAATGCTATAGTCAAAATAATGACACAGTCAGTTAAACATCAAGTTACATTAACACTGGAAAATACATTCAGAATTTTTCAGACATAAACCTACAATAACTTTAAAACATCATACCAGTTCGAAAATTTCAAATTTTCCATTTCATAATCATAGAATAATTTTTCCATGAAAAAAGGATGCGACTGTGATGCGACAACATATTATATTTCTGATAACAGCTAAATGATAATAACGTAAATAATAGAAAATTAATTATGACAATAACAATGAAATACGCATTAAAAATATACTTTATAATGAATGAGTTTATAATAATTTTCCTTAACATATAACATTACATATAATAGTACGATCGCCTCATGTATGTTGGATACTACCGCGACAAGCTCTAATAAGTGCATGAAACCATACCTTTCACTAAGAAACTAAGCGATTCAAGGATTAAAACATTATTGTACTTGTATAAATAAGATTATACTGTACATAAATAGTATTCTGTTAATCTTATCATCCAAGAAACCAGTAATCAAGGTTACAAGGTGGAAAAGACCTTACTTAGTCCCAAAAATCGCATTTTTATCATTATTATTACTCTGGCCATACTTAATGATTCAATAATTGAACTTTATACGACATGTTCTTCGATAAAATGTTCTTTGCAATATTAATCGTGTCCGTTGAAATGGAATTTATTTTAAAACGTAGTTATCTCTAAATTAGCATATTAAAGTCGCGCACAGACTGCGAGGGGACTGGGGACGTACCTTCTACCTGCTCTATGAGGTTACTCCGATTGTTCATATATACTCGAAGAGCTTAAAATAATTACATTAAATTCGTTATAAATAATCCACTCAATATTATGGTATTAGTTATTTTTTAGAAACTACAAATTCGGTAAATATTGAGACGATAACATAAAATTATGCAAAGTTTAAGTCTATGGAAATTTAACGAAGAAAAGATCTTTGTGTAGATATTTCATTATTTTGTTAGTACAAGTATTCTTGGAATTCATATTGGAATTTTATCATGAAAAAACATTTACACGGGTTGTAAATGTCAACATTTTAGGATACTTAAATAATGTTACGTATTAATAATAGTAAAAACAATTTAATAAGGTTAAGCTCACTATTTTTAATACAATGTTTGACTTTGTTTTTTAATTTATCCCATTTGAAGCAAAAACCTTCTGAAGAGAATTAAATCAACCATTTCATGACTTCAATATAAATGTTCTTAGAAAGTTTACATTTTACAATTTTTAGTATCTAGCTCTGTAACTATGTAAAAATCACTACTAGTAGTACTGTCTTGTTCACTCTCGCCGGTTGCTATCTAAACGAGGCATCGCAAAGCCAACTGGACTACGCAAGCTTTCGCAAGTCACTCGGTCGTAAATCAAGTTTGCGCATCGGAATTTAACGTCTAAGCGAGGTCGTTTGTTCGGTTTTTTTTAAATAAATTTGCCTCAAATAGAGACATGTTTCTCAAATTATAAGAATCAATGTTTGACGGAAAGCGGCACGTGTAAGAATTTTCAACAATTATTTAGAAAATTGTGTAACGTCTGGTGAATTTAGGATGTGATTTAGGAGTTATAGCTTCCCTTCTTGCCGTACTCTTTTTTACCCTTCTCTATTTAGGAAGGTAGTTAATAATGTAATGTTCTGAAAGTTAAAACTAAAAACGTTTTCATATAACCACTTGTATCCCGCAGTCCGGAATCCGCCAATGATCCATTGGAACAAGAAATTCTTATACCCAGGTTCAAGATTAAAATAACAATTGTTAATCAGCTTCTAATGTCGCTGTTCTCCTGGTACATCGTCGCTAATTATACGTGCGAGTACGAGTACTCTTAAAATAAACGGGTATTATTAGATCGGGTGTACTCACTGATGGTGTAAAAAGAGAGAGTGTTTTAATTTTATTCGCTCCGTACGAGTATAATGTGAACAATTACAAGTTTCCACTGCCATGACATTTATGATCAAACGATGTTGTCTCTACTTTTTTAAAGCGAATGATAAGTACGACAATTCGATATTACACAAGTGCTTTCTCGAAACATATGTTAAAATGTACTCTTTGTAATTATATCTAGGTATAGAGTGGGGACGGCGCAAGGCCGACTGTGGACAGATGGCCGTTGCGATGCGCCTTCGCTTCTACACATTTTTTATTCCACGTCTCATCCGTTATTAACATAGCTTATTACACCTTACTTGTTATGCATACCTGGTACTTTTTGGTACACAAATAAAATACAAATTGTTAATGCAAAATTGCCGAAAGTTCTACTGCGGTGGTATTTAATTACTTATTATCATTTATTAACCGAATAAAATACCGGATGTTTTATATGTAGTCAAAATTAATAATGTCAAATATAACTTTTGTTATTTACTATAACGATCGAGATAAACGGAAATGTCAGCGGCTATTTTAATATTTAGCCTTATAAGGCGTGAAAAGACGATTTTACTTAAACTGGACGTTTTAAGAAAACTGTAGTTGTTTTGAGCTTAATTATAACAGACAGAGGTAATAAAAAATTATAAAGACATTATTAAAGTGACTGAAGTTTATAAATGTAAGTTAATCCGTGATTTCCTACCTTTCTGTTTTTTTCTGTTCATTAAATAATATTTTTAAAGATAAATATTTATAAGAATTATTTAAAAGTATTGTGGCATTGGATGCATAAAGTTATTCGTTACTTCATATAATTCTTTACTGATTCCGAGGCTTGAAGTGAACACGTGAATTCAACGATTACTGAAATTCTTTAAATTTTTTGCAAGATAGCAAAACAATATCTATGATGTGTGGCGATGTAAAAAAATACACGTTGCTAGGAGAACCGGTGCGACCGCATACCTAGCGCGCGCTGCCGGCAAGGCCTCGACGACACCTGCGCTTTCCCGCTCCTCCTACCGCTATCCGCGACACTATCCGCTACCCGCTAACACTAAACGCTACCACTAGCCGCTCCGCTTCCCACACCATTGTTTATAGCTTCTACTAGGCAGGATGTTTAAGCTAAACGTGATCTTTAGGATGTTGATCAACTCAAGACTGTGAAAATGACTTTTTTCCAGTATAAAATTCTTATAATCTTATATAGTAAAACAAAACAATTCTTTGGATGAAATATATAAAAAGTGGTAAATACATTATATACAATATACAAAGAGTGGCGGGATCTTGTCGCACGCCGGGGCCCGCGCCGTGCGATCATTACGGGTACTTGACCCAGCAATTTACTTGTAACTATAAAGTACAATTTATGGATTATTAATAGACTGTACGGCCGAGACAAAAATAGCCTCTTGTATCACATTGCCTCCGTATGCAGCAACGATGCAAAATTAGAAAGCATCATAACAGCAAATATGCAAATGCTTCCTGTCCTCTTTGTTCTTACTACCTACACATTAGATCTAATTATTCTAGATTTAATTAAAGAAAATGCTATTATTCTGATAGTATATTCGTTAGCACGTTAGCATTTAGTTAGCATAATGTTGTTCAAACTACATAAATGAATACTTGTACTGTTTTGATCTCTAGAAGTAACGAACCAGTTAAAATACCATCGATGTTGGTGTATTGTAGTAACAAGAAAACGTATATTAAGCTAGTCAATAAAAACGGTTAACGCCAGCTAATTGCAATCTGTGACTCGATAAATGGCACGGCTCATTAAAGCAAGCTGTGCGCGGGAGCACTAAGATATTATCAGACGGTATAAAAAGTTTAACAGCACCCTCCGATGGCGCCTGGCCGCTCACTGCTACCGTACACGGACACTTTAATAAAGATTTTAGCTTAACCTACTTATATTTAATTCACTCAATAGATATCTCTAATATTAATTAACATAATCTCATAGACTAAACGACCATCTTACAAATTAATAAATCATAAAAATTCCATCAACGGTAACACAACTCATCTATGTTATATCGCACGCGACAAAAAGCCCATTAGGTAAGCAAATGTATATTTTAATACAGAATAAGCGATAAATCTCGCGATGGGCTTTCGAATTCCGCGCAACTCATCCGACCAGGTGAGATCGGCTGGGAAATACCACACACATATGTACGAAGGTGCACAACCTTACATACGCGTCCGACCCGAATGTGCTCATATAAGGTTATTTAATATGTTTTATTTTACGGCAGATATCAGCGCACGACCGAGAATAAATTACTGATTGCGAAGAAAAAGAATATCGATAGAGGATGCGGAGAAGGATGAAATAATAATGGAATGCGAGTTGTTCTTAGAGTGGTAGTAAGGTTCCGCATTGGCGGTTTTTTCGCCGCGGCGCCGGCGCGTGCGACGCCGTCCTGTCGCCGCCCATCTGGCGATGTCTTCGTAGCAAATCAATCCATTTAATGTTTATTAATATTAAGTAAGAACTTAGTTAACACTAACGAGTAATTCTCATGTAAAACCCTACCGATTTACGATAAGGCCTAACTCTTACTAGTTTTATTTTAATTTTGATGAATAATTTTTAACCGACCTCAAAAACTTTAAGCTCGACGACAAAACATTTTTATGTTGATCATTTAACAAGTCAATTCCTGGTTACAATTACTCGTACAATTGTAATAACGAAGGCTCGGGTCGACATTGTTTTGTTTATGTTTCTTACCGGTCACTTTCACATCCGTCCGCGCCTCGAGTTCCGTTAACAATCCTCTGTACCGATTTAAAATATTAATGTGTTACATAACGTACGGCTACTTCGTTACTGAGGCCAAAATTAAAACGAATACAATTTATTTTATAGTTTTTGCGCAATACTGGCTGATTGGTATGCATGAAGTATACTTAATTACAACTTTTTAGAGTAAAATACGACTTATTCTTAGGTTGGTGTAATGGAAAAAAATAGTGTTTATTTTTAATATTGATGCGGAAGAAAATTCCATAATATCCAAGCGAATTCTTCCACTTTAAATAACAGCCTAAATTCAGAAATCAATTTTAAAGTGATATATCTATTTATAGCTATCACTATCAGTACATTATCATAACCAGTAAAGTTCCGAGTCATCACCAAATTATTAGACAATCGGTAAAAAAGTCGTAAATTATATATGAAAAATGAGATCTCTCGGAATTCCCAGAAGCGGGCAAGGCCACTAATCAAATTACTAGTTATTGTCTAGGTGTGAGCCTGTCGCGGCTCGTACTAAAACATTATTATTCTAAACTTGGCGCGTGATAAATTGATTTAGTGACAGTGGCCACCGTGTGGGCATACAAACGTCTTTTAAATACAACCAAGAGACGATTATGAGTGGTGGTGGCATTGCCTAGCGTGCAGACAATACGATAAAACATTGATCGTCCCTGAGGCCTTTGTAATGTAACTAAAGACACAATAACATAATGGCCAACTCGGACCGCGTTTGTAATATATTACAAAACAAAAGTAAATAAAAAATCAACCGAACTATGCGCTATTATGCCGCAGGCGCTATGAGTCGAGATAGTAGCACTACAAATTATTTTAAGACAGGATAAACTTACGTTTTAGTATTTTTCGTTAATTTAGCTTTATTCCTGTCTAGGTAACAGAGTTTAACATAGACTTAATTTAGCTAAATTTTATTGTGAAAATATTTCAATGATTATCTATACATTGCTAGTCATATAAAGCATGCACCAGAAAGCTCTATCACATTTTTTTGTAGGTCTTTGTACTATAGTTAGTATTTGAAACCGTACCTTACAAATGCAACGGAAGCAGCTGCTCCACTCGTGGTCGAGCCGGGAGTCCTGCAGCCGCACAGCCTCGCCCTCGTTGGAGCACGGCGCGCGTTGACCTTCTGAAATTATATTTACACTTTTAATAAATAAAATGTGTTTAATTGAACAAGTTATTGATAATCAACAAAACTAATAAACCCCATGGCAACTCCAGAAACCGACGGACGAAATAAATCTAATTTGTTTCAGATGTTACAATGGTATAGTTTAAATTATTTTAAACTAGCTTTCGCCCGCGAACCTATCCGTGTTGAATTTAAAAAAACAAAAGTGAGTAGCATATGTGTTCTTCCAGACTATTCTCCACGTCTATGCCAAATGATCGAGATCTGTTCAGACGTTTAGGCTACAAACTCTAATAAACATCCATTCATCCAAACTTTCGCATTTATAATATTAGTAAGATGGACTTAACTACTTTTGTTAATGTATATTAGTAAAAATCAAATAAAAAACAAGACTAACAATGTTTCACTTAAATCAAATAAGCAATTCATGTTTTATTCCAGAGATATAGTTTTAGTATACTTATTATAATATTTGTGGAAATAGAATTAAATAAATAAATACCACATTAAAAACGGATGTTTCATTTCTTAAATTAATCTTGACCTAGGAAAGGCCACGCCTTTGCAGCATTCCTTGTCTATTATGACAACAATCTATCCATTATAAACTCTAAAACTGTAATAATAGCGTGCACTAATAAATATTTTATCTACCTACATGTGAACATTTCATAACATTCGGCGCAGTGAGTCATCGCGATCATCGGAAAAATTACTAAAGTAATTCCCTTGAGCGTTGGAATTCGAAAAATAATAAATAGTAATCTTTCGGTCAATTTAACATTGTTAACTTAATTTGTTGTATAGAAAAATGTTTTCGATACTTCGTATATCTACGTCATATTTAGTAACTCCATTATTTCTGTTACTTAACTGTCGTCACTTAGACATAGATTTAGTACAAAACTCTACAGTACTGTAATGTAACTATTAAAGAACTGATTGTGGTAGTATGACATTTGTTTAAAAATATTGTCATGAATTCTATCTACGTCATTTAGCGGCACCTTTCTTATCTACAGCCTTCTGTGAAGTAATAATCACTCACAAAAAATACTTCCTCTTAATGATGATTAATTTGAAATAGTCTCTGTAATGTCATACCATAGATAACTTTGAAAAATAAATTTGTTTTCAATATGAATATTATAATAACTTAGAACAATAGGTCTCAACCCGGATTTGAACCCGGTAATAAAATCTTGATAATTCCTTTTAAAATGTTAGTAATTAATAAATGCGTATATTTCCCCTAATATTCCAAATGTATTCTTATGAAGATTTTTACGTGTATTTGTTAGAATAAAAAATATCAACCAATACTAAAATCAAATTAAAACCAGTTTATACCAAACATTCTAAAAGCTATTTCCAATATTAATAGAGGAATAAAAAGTGCCAGATAATTTAAATTAGTTTGAAAAGAAGTTTTTTAACAACTTTTCCTTTGACGTCAATGTCTCTGAATGTTACTATGCCACATTAAACACATTTTTCGTCCAAAACAAATAAATAATTAAAACAATAAATCGGTTTTGTAAACGTAAAATATTACGACGTTAAACTTAAATAACGTCTTTTATAAACCCAATAAAACGGAAAAATTAATAAGTCATAGTGAGACAACTTTCCCTACTTGTGAAGATTACACAAAATGGACAGGTGCAAAATAAATATTTATGTTTGAAAACATACGAATTTTTCTTTAATTTCGAATCGAAGTCGCGCTTAAGAAAGTTAAAATATCTTTTAATAGTGAAAATTGATATCTATGTTAACTTATTATTTAAACCTTTTCTGCTACTAACTAGACTAGAACTAAGTATAAATTGCTAAATTCCCACAGTAAAAAGGTTGTAATAAAATTTAGCGTGAGCTTTTTCGCGAGTGGCGGAGACGCAGGCGCTTCTATTCGTAAAGACGGCAGACCGAACGACGTCCCCGCATGTCGCGGCTGATCACATTTTTACCTTGATTCAGATTGAGCCACGGATCCGCATTCTTATTACGTGCCTAGCTGTTTCGGGCGCCGTTGCTTTGCCGACTCCCGCGTAAATATTTCACTAATTGATGTGTGCGCGTCGAACTCATTTGCATATATCCACTATCGTAACACAATCCGATCATGTCCACATGTATGTTTGTATTTTACTAATACATATTATAAATTATTATACTACTTTGATAAAACTTTATGGTTATAGAGTGCTTGAACGTGTGGGAAATTTAACTCTAAAACCATTTAATTGAAGAAATTCATGTAATTGTATTGTTCGTTTTTAATTATTTTACTTTATTTTTGTAATTTTGCTGATATAAATCAGTCAGTCGATAACTAAAAAGTACTATCTTATAAACGTAATGTTTTGAGAAAGGTGTATTTTTTTCTATTTTTAAATTAATTTGATACGATATATTTACATTTCATAATAGCCATATCTCATAGCAACGAGCGGTTTTCAAGGCTGTTGAATAAATTATTGAATCTCCGAATTATAAGTCAACAAATTAAATATTTGGCGGTGTTAAGGAATTGACTCACATACATAAATATGTTTGGCATGTTATATACATACATAACACCTATATAAAACTTAAATACCTAACTGGCTCGAATTTACGACTTCAATAACAGTGAATTAATAAAAACCTTAAGACTAACGACGTCCTTCTTTTAAATGGGCTTTTGAGTGGCCAAATTAAGGTCACTTTTTATTTTATTTATTGATGTAAACTTTATTTATTGGTGCTTTTTATCTTCACGGCAAACTTTACTATGTCTGAGAATAATTATTTATCAAATGCAACTTGAAAATTGCATTCACTACCGATAAAGGAAATGCTGCGTCATTTGTTTAAATTTAATATTAAATGACAAGTATTTGATGCTTCAAAGTGAAGAGCCATGGTTGTGCGGTTCAAGTAATTATTCAAATTTATTTATATACAGACCCTACATAAACACTTGTAATGTTCATTATTTACTTACAAGGAACCAACAAACCCTTACAATGTTTGTACATTCAAGAGTCATACAAGTGAATAAATATTGTCTCGATTTGCAATGAAGGATGTCGCCAACACTTATTAAGAATTAAACGATATTTGTGAATAACTAGCTGACATGTACTATGTCAACAACAACAAGTATCAAGCAACAACAAAATCATGTTGTTGCTTGAAACTTGATATAAACAACATCACCAAATGAGCCCAGCTCATTAACTATCTACAAAGTACCCGTACCGAAAAAGTGTTGAAGAAATGACTTCAGTATTCCTTAAAAACTCTCGGTTTTCAGATTTAGAACTTTAGAGTCATTAGATAAGAATTGAAAATGCCATAGCATCGGACAATTAAAAAAATAATAATAAATCGATTAATTGTATAAGATCCTGAGACAACAAAAATATTCAAAGCAATGCATTCCCCGAGTGAAACCGAGGAGATTGCAAAAGAAAGTAACATTACGTCGCACCAAGTTTACTTCAAAAATAATCACGATGTTTAATCCATCATTTAAATATAAGGTGTACAATTTCACACCAACCCGCCAGGAACAGTTACCGGTTGTTGCAATGCTGTCATGTGTCCATGTTGTAAACGAAAATATCAGGACTTAAAGATAATTATGACCGGTTTGGTGACATGACACTCTTGCTTTAATGATTTTTTTTTCTTCTGTTATTGAATTATCCTTTTAAATTAAACTATTAATTTGTTTTCAAGTAAAAATATCAGATCAATTATAAACACACGTTATTTCAACCGTTCATTTGTAAAAAAATATTTAATTTAGCGTAATCTATTATAGGTACAGATAGTTTTCAACGGCAGAAATTGATTGGTCAAGGTGGCTCTTGATATGAAAATTGATTGGAGATGGTAACTAATTTATCATGGTAAGTCAGGCACTTGTTCTGTATATTCTCCATTAAAATTCGTATTACGTCTATGCCATTTAATCAACTAACTTTAATTTAAAAAAAATAATGAGATGTCATATTTTTTACACATAATTGTGGACTGTCCGTCCAAATATTACGAGATTGGTGAGTGTACAGTCAAGGTGCGCTGGGCATATTGTTGCGCAAGCGGGTCTCGGACTGGCGACGCGCGTACGGCGCATAGATCACATGTCGCTCATTCGTCTGTAATCTGTTCTGCCAGCTCTAGTCACTGCAGTAATTGCCAATCACACCGAGCAATTTGTTATTTTCATATATTTCGAGAGATTAGAACATGTCATAGACTCCTGATATATTATAGTACTCATGTGGTAAGTGAAAAATATCAGTGCAAGACTTGAAATTAATGATTTATCCATGTAATTTAACATTCAACACGTATTACATTACTACAGAAAATTGAAAATTATTAATTAACTAGCTATTGCCCGCGACTTCGTCCACGCATTATTAGGATAAAAAGTAGCCTATAATATGCCCGTCTATGTCAGCTACCCTTCAGAGAAGGTCCGGTCGAAATCGGCCCAGCCGTTTCGGAGATTACCCGGAACAAATGCGGCTTGCGGACAGACAGACAGAAAATTTTTAAATGCGATTTTCGTGTAGGTACAGATAAAAGCTCTTAGACACGAATGTTTATGATGAACTTCTTAGATCTAACTATAAATTTTGTTTAACAATTGAAACATGATATGAAATAAAGTGGTGTTAATCGCGTATACTTACTAATAAGCCCGTTGTCAGCAGTGGCGAGATGTTGTGTGAGCAGGAGTGGCAGTAGCAGAAGTAGTGGTAGGAGCGATGGCAGGAGCGGCAGGGCGCGGGCGGCTAGCGCGGCGGGCGGGGCGAGCGCGCGGCGCGGGCCTCGCATGGTCGTTACTCCCCCGCGACCATCACACCCCCGCGCCGCGACCTCTCTGCGCGATACCTGACAATCAACACACCTTTATTACATGACTTTTACTTACCATTCTAGAACCTAAAGATGACTTGCAAAAGCTGACAGAACTGGTGTTCCAATCTCTACAAAATTTCATACTGCATTAATGTCATTGAGCTAAAATATATCAAAGCTTTTAAACTAATCAGTAGTTGTATTTCTTAACACTTTACACCTACTTTGACAACTATAGCCTTAAATTAACGCTACCTGCTTGATAAACCATTGCTTAATCTGATCTAATTCAATATGGCGGTTAATCATGAAGTTAAAATATTTCACAACATAATAACCCGGTTTCACCTGATCGAAATACATCAACAAGTATCAAAATTGAATTAATTTTATCAAATAATTCACTTTTGATCTATTTTTTAACTTAAAATTAATTCAACCTCTGAAAAATTTGCACGAATTAATTTTAATTGGTCTATATTATAATAACATTATATTTAGTTTTGCTGAGTTTTAAATAAAATATTGGTAAATCTACTCATATTTGAACAGATCTGTATTTTGATTTGATAAGCGTTTTAGAATCATAATTTGTGACAATTCCCGCTATACAAATAAGGAATAATTTAAATTCATGGTCAGATAAATGATTACATCAGAAAGCTTTGATTACCACTGAATAATTTGTATTTAATTATCTTGACTTAAAGTAAATCTAAAGAAATAACCACTAGATATCGGTCAATCAATTTGGTTTTAGATTTTAAACTAAGTGAATGACTTAACTTACTTAAAGATTTGACGCAAAATTAACAGAAAGAGTGTTTTTAACCTTTGTTTGTTGTGATTCACACAAATGAAATGGTCCAAGCCTTCACTGGCCGTAAGCCGTTTACCTCGGGCGAGACACGCGACAAATGCGATGAAACACACTTAATGCAAACACGATTCTCCTTCTTTTAGTCATTTACATTTGTGCGTAAACATCCAGCGATAGGAATACAATTAAAAAAGGAAATCTTAGCAAAGAGGTTTTCCAGCCAGCGTGTCTAAAGCCAATGAGCCTGATTTGATTTGACAGATCCAAAATTTTAATTTGGATAAACATCAAATTCTTTTATCTTTTAGGTTCTTTATTCCATTAAAGTTTATACAATTAATTGGGCATACAGTATCTATTGAATTGATATGACGTAAACATATATAAGTACATAATACTGAGATAAATTCCACGCGGCCTTTTATCATTGCATAAACAATAATTCAATAAAAAAAATAAAACCTTGGAGAGTCGTGCGTGACGTTTAAGAGTCAATGGACTTCAAATTACCGAGTGATAAGTAATTTATTAACAGCGTTTTTGCACGGACGACCCAGATACGAGGCTGATTGATGGAACAGGATATGGTAGGGACAGCTTGGAGACCCTCCAATACATGCAAGTAACAATTATAAGAACAGCCGCTTCTAAGAACATAATGAATTTTAAAATCCTTATATCACAGTTCGATTACCTAATGCATTTAAAGGATTTAACACCTAGACATATTCGTTTAGCGATATCATCTACCCCACAATGAGAACCAATAAAAGTATGTAAAGTGTAGATAGTAGAAGTAGATCATTTAAAATATAGTAATCTATGGCAATATTTATTATTGACTTCTCTACTAGAATTAGGATATTTGGCTAAGAATTCTGTAAAGAACGAAGCTTATAAAAAACTCATCTAGACTTTGTTAAATATTACGCAATATTATAATCATCCAAATATATATACTCATTGTTATTTAAAGTATTTTGAAATAATGAAAACAAATAAGCAATAAATAGAAGATTTCGTCATAGTCCAAATCTTCCAGTACTTGACCGATGACATCAACTGTAGGAAATCAACAAAGAGGACAGACATCTTTGTCGTCGGCCTATAAATTCACCGCGCCTGATCGATCGTTATCGGAGTACGAAGTGACACACACGTACAATGCTCTACTCTAACTAGTACACACATTATAAATATTCCAAGCCATATGTGATTATTGAAATTAAATTCAAAGTGTATTTTCTTTTGTAAATATATTTAATTGCATTTCAAACTTCAAGTCCTCACTACTGTTTTTGGTACGTTATTGTTCGTTAAAAGCATCGATCCCTAATCCCTTCTGAGCTAAAGAAAGACCTAAACTATTGTCTAATGTTTACTTTATTGTCTCTGACTATAATAAAGTTATTCACACGCAGACACAAGAGCGTCAATGGCGCAGTTGTAAGCGCTTAACCAGACTGGACCATAATCTACACGTCAAAGATTAATCCCCGCTAGGTACTAAAGTGTTTTTCGTATTCGATATGTACATTTTATCCGAAGTTACGGCAAAGGAAAACATTGTTGTTATTTACGTAGATAAGCTAATGCAACGTTAAAAAGTAATGACAGACTGCAGAAAAATTAACATTTGAATGTCATAGGCCAAATATAAACTTAGTTTGTTGTTTTCAAAACAAGCGCTAACGCATCTTGACCGTACAGATTGGACGTCAAATCATTCATGGTAGTCAATAACCGAGCTATGTTAAGAATTACGTATTACTTATTCATAGTATTTATTGATTAAAGTTCATAGTAATCTTTACAATAACAAATAAGTTCATACGTCAGTTGCGCACTGATGCAGTTACTGACGTCACTAAAACAAGTGATCTTTGTATATGATGAGATTTATCGTTTATTCAATTAACGTTACTTGAATATTTATTACGTACACAATCATTATCCCCTTATTTAGTCATTTTCTACAATATTTTATTGACTTGAGGCAGGAATTCTAATTACTTATTCGTTAAAATAACTGAAATATTTTATAATAGGCGTATAAAATAATTTAAAACTTCAACAAAACAAAAAATAGGATTAACAAAGTGATAAAGGTTGAATTGATCGAATAAACTGCAGTCCATCAAACAATTTTAAAATTGTATAAACCTATATTTCGAATGTTGAGTCGGCAACGAGCTGTCTTAACAATCAAAAGAAAGATAGTCTTGATTGATACATCTAAGTGTATTCAAATATAAAATTATAACTTCCCAGCTCAGGTTAAAAAACCAGACATTCATGCGGATAAAATAATTCAGGCATTTAAAATAAACATAACGAGTACGCGAACGTTTGAATATCGCTTCTATTATAAAAAACATCGAGGCGTCCTTAACGCATTTTTTATAGCATTCCACTAGAACATTGACCTGTTGTACTCGAACATATAGCATTAATTCATTAATAATAACAGAGAGACGCAAAAAGTGGTTCACATTAGGTGCGCTTACGCAGCTTTTGGTCGCGGAATGCCTTATTCACACGAGGGTAGCACGATGGTTACAGTAGGACAGACACTGTACTACTGTTTGACCGAACGCAATGAGACAGGACACTACTGTTTTGATAGTACTTGTGCGTTCAACGTATAGCAGTTGCGCACTGTCTACTTCTTTGCCGCAAGGTTTAGCCCTCGTGTGAAACAGGCATAAGGCTCTAGGCGCCGGCAGAGCCTCGCCCGAACCCGCGCCATTGTCAATATTAGTTCCGGTTACAGATCCTCCTCGGTAATGCCTTTACGAATATAAAAACATACAAAACATAATTGATTCGTTTAACTTATTAATTTTAGCGAATGGAATGCAGTTGTATCGCTAATGTATTTTACACGTGTGTGCATTATATGAACAGATCAAAAAAATATCTTGAACACCTAATCATTACAACAGATTGGTTGCTTGTTCATTAAACTTTCAGGATGTGAAGCGCACAAATTAAAACTTTTCTTAAGTTTTTTCTAAGTTTAATGAATCTAGTAATAGATGTTTACGTCGTCCCGGATAACATATTTTTTACGGGTTAATTAACTAATCAATAACCGACTCTTGATCGGATTCCTTCTTAATTTGAAGACCTTGAATCGATTCCTTTCATGTAATTATCTGTTGTAAATTACATAAGCACCATACTAATAAAATGGCAGATTTTTTTTAATGTGTCTTTAAGAGGAAGGGTGTTTTTCGTTGAACCAGTGGTAATTTTGTACCTATTAATCGATTGATCGATAGACCGAACGGCCCAACAGGAAACACCCATGAAGAATATTTGACAGTTTTAGTAATAAAAGAGGCTACTCCAATAGGAACATATGTTCAACATTAAAGACCCATAATCTATTGTCAAGGTTAGTAAATTTCATTTCATCTTATGGACAAAGAGTTAAAAATGTAATGAAAACTTAACAAAAACTTTATCTTTTGGTAAAATTACAGTTACAATAAAAATTTACGTTTCGTGTAATACACAGTTTTAATAACAACATATTTACAACTTAACATTAAATATGACCGCAACAACAAATAAACGTCGGTAAAAAAACATTTTTAATAAATGCAAGAAACGATTTAAATTACTCATGAAACGTACGTGAGGAGATTTCTGTCAAGAAACAATGTAAGGGCCGGTAAACCATATTGAATAAATAAATATTATGGAGGAAAACTTTTATAAAAATGTCTCGACCGACCAGACGGACACATACCGGTGCTAAAATGAATATAAATGTCGGTGTCCGAATGACGAAGAAAGAAGTGGCAGTACTTCAACGGCTGTCAGCCGTGGAAACGTGTTGCAAGTAAAAAATACAATTTATTAAAATGAAGGAATCAAATATACAAGGCACGTTGCAAATTGGACATGGGATTTGTATAAAATCTTGTATGTTAGCTGCGATTAAGAAATATCGGTTCGCACTGAATTGCTTTACACGGTTTTAATATTAAATAGATTTGCCTGAGGTGTAAGGTAATTAATTTCAAATAGATTATTGAAACGATTGACGTATTACAAGCTAGAGGAATTCATTGGTTATGACGTCACTAGTTTGCCGTTTAAGGATCTTACGCTAAACATTGAAAAAATGTATCTTTTATTCTAAATGTTATTCTTACATCATTGTAGCTTCACTAGCAGAACTATGGACTTCCATTTACAATGTTTGAAATGTTATATGTATTTCGTAAAAGTCAAATATAAAAGTCACTATGAATAGACACAATTGTTAACTAGTGTTGATATAATTAATATTTGATTGCGATACGATTAGTCAAGTGAAGGAGAAATGCCTCGATGCTATTTACCGCGCGACGCCATACTCGCAGAGGCCAAGCCGCGACGAGCTCGATTTGGAATGGCGCACGGGCGCTTGTGGTCGACTGATTCTGTACGACGAAGACAGCACTACTAAGTGTGAAGGGGAATGGCGCAAATTGAACACCCTCAATCATTATCGCGTGCCGGACTGCGCGTGTCTCAGTCTTGTCGCCAAACAGAGCTCCGTTTATAATTTGTCTAACATGGAGAAAAATGACAAGTCACATACGTACGAGACACTGAACAGAGGCAAATACGGTTCTGCCAGTCCTCCCGCGAGCCCGCTCAAGTACGAGCACGGTGGCGGTTTCAAGTACTGGCATCTCGTGCGGCATCACGATGGCGACGCACACAAGGAGGGCGAGCGCGGCAACAAGATGGTCTCGGAGATATACCTTACCCGTCTGCTCGCCACCAAGGGCACACTGCAGAAGTTTGTAGATGACTTGTTCGAGACTATCTTCAGCACCGCGCACCGCGGCTCCGCGCTGCCGCTGGCCATCAAATATATGTTCGACTTCCTCGACGACCAGGCGCTGCAGCACGCCATTTCCGACCCCGAGGTCGTGCATACCTGGAAAAGTAATTCTCTTCCGCTTCGTTTCTGGGTTAATTTAATTAAAAATCCCAATTTCGTTTTCGACGTTCACAAGTCTAATACAGTCGATTCATGCTTGTCGGTTATCGCGCAAACGTTCATGGATTCTTGTTCGACTTCTGATCACATCCTCGGCAAGGACTCGCCCTCCTCGAAGCTGCTGTACGCAAAAGACATTCCCGTGTACAAGGAGTGGGTAGAGCGCTACTACGCAGACATAAAGCTGATGCCGGCCATATCGGACCAGGACATGAACGCCATGCTGGCGGAGGAGTCACGCCTGCACACGAAGGAGTTCAACACAAATTGCGCGCTCAACGAGTTGTATGCGTACGCCGTCAAATACAACGAGCAGCTAATGGTGACGCTGGAGGAAGATGAGTTCTCGCAGAAGCAGCGGCTAGCGTACCGCCTGGAGCAGGTGCACGGCCTTATGGCGCACAACTACGACGTGTGAGCCGCCCCGGCACTTTCGCGCCGTACGCCCATCGCCCACCGCCCTGTATATAATGCCACCCCCGCACATATCTCTGCTGGCAACCATTGTATATATTAGATAGTGTACAGTCTTTAATATTGTAATTTTTGTATTATTTCAGCGGTCCGATGTCGTTTTTTAATTTTTTATAATGAACTTTGTATTGTTTTACACGACGAACCCGACCGGCCGAGGTCGTGCCGCAGTATGCATCGTAAACTTAAAATTGTGTATGTCTGTCTATGTGTGCTCGCGTCGTACGAGTTAAGTTACGTCGTTCGGTGTAAAATGTGTGTCGCAAACGAAATCGCATGTGAGCCCCTCGGCGAGCTCATCCCAGCTCGCCGTCGGGCGTTTTTAAATTTGTACTCGCAGTATTATTAACGAAATAACCGACAGTGAACCGGTAACGATTCCATTAATAAATATCGTCGAATGTATGCGTGTGTTTTTATTCGGGCGGCGCAGCGCCACGGCCACGGCCGACGAAAGCCCAACGCTTGGCAGCTGACGGCGGGGAGCACGCGGTACCGTCTCGCCTCGCCCCGGGGCGCGGCGCTCGCCTCTTGTCACCTCACTCATCCATTTCCTCCGCGGCCCGTGTGGCCCGCGCCCGGCCGCGGCGGGGCGAGACGGTCACCAACGAGCGGCCCTGCTGTTTCAGCCGCTACGCGAGGGTCGCGGCGCGGACCGCGTTCGCGGTACTGAACAACATTTACTGCATACCCGCCTACGTGGTGTGGATGATGGCGCTGCGCCTCGTCAGACCCGTGTTCGCCCCTCTCTACTGGAAGGTGGAAGGCCTGCTGTACCACTGGCTGCTGGCGATGGTGTCGCTGTGGGCCTGGACGGCGGGATACGAGCGTAAGTATTCATCTAGCTCTACGAAGTCTGTACATTCCTGACGAAATTATCTTACGATTATCACATTCATGTTTAGCCTGTGTAAAAAAACACTAATTTTGCTCTTTTTGTATAGTCAATGATAGAAATGACTATCTCTATAAGTGACATTATGATCAATGGGTCAATCTTGAATCAATTTCGAATCTTCTATAATTTCTGGAAGTTATTTTAAGAGATCACTTAGGACTGGAACTGAACTGTTAAATAATTAGATATTGATATACATATGGCAAATCATAATATTCGCATTAATACTATTAAAACGAGAACTACTACTTGATAAGGATTAATTAATTGTTTCACTGAAAACGTAACTTTTCTGGATTACGTAAAATTTATCATTCTATTAAGGTGGATTACGATTTAAACAACCGTTACACAGTAACACTGAAGAACAGGTACATAGGTAGATACATACAATATCTTTCTGGACAAAGTAACATTGTTAATTACTGTCGTCTTGAAAGTAGTGAAGGGAAGGGTTTTGTACACCCTATTTCGCCAAAAGAAACTAGAATGAATTAAAATTCTTACCTAAAATTTTAATTTATTGATTAATGATACATTTGGTTACTAATATTAGAATTAGATTATTGCTTGACTACTAGAATGTAGATATAATTTAACTCTGATCGACATTTATTTAAAAATGTAGGTGAAAAACTGCAGTATTGATAGCTTTCCTCTTTACTCAATAAGACACTGTAATTGAAACTTTACAATTTAAACTAAACAAAGCTATTTACATTAAAAAATTGATTTTATAAATTTGACTCCAATTACGACTGATGTATTTGCCGAATGACGTCATCGAAGGCACCACAAGGTAAGTTCATAGTTTACTTAATCAAGTACAAAGGCCTTGGATGAAATCACCTTGCGTCACAACGTATGGTCTGATTTTTCAATTAATGTTTACGCTATAGTATATTGTATACAGTAAGCAGTGATTCATTGTAATTCTAAGCTAGAATTTGAACAATCCAGGTGATAAGTGAAGAATCCAGTTTTCATTTCTTCTATGGACTAACTGCAAAATACTTAATCTAACCATGTTATCTTAGTAATTAGGATTTTATGTACATTATTCTGAAATTAATAGGTACTTTTGAAAAGGTTATATTCTTATTTATAAAATTACACAATTAAAAAAAAATCTTTCTTAAACTATCGCTCAATGTAATTATTCCAATAAGGTCCGACTCCATGCAAAGATCATCATCATCACAATTGTTTTCTCGATGCTATTTAGGTACAGCAAGAGTTGGATTGCATGAATTATAGCTTCGGTAAGTAACGCTAGCTCATACAAAACTGACGAAGTTATTCAAGGAAATAGGTCATAAGAATTCTCTTCTGTTTTCACTTATCTTTTCTTTCCTCCATAATGGTAACGAAAATATATTGTGTAAAAAGTTAGGCTATGAAAATACCGCTAGCAGTTAGTATTGCAATGTTTGCAAATTGAAACGAGCGTGTGTACTAGCCCTAAGTTTACTAGAACCTTATCTACAAAGAATACCTGTTTACCCGTCTGATATCGTACTTGAGTCATCGGGTGACGGTACACGTGGTTAGTCAGTGCCTGTAATAAAGTCCAATAAAAATATACAGAATCGAGTTGCGACGTGCTCATTTTGTATATTTTTGTTACTCATATCGCTTTTGTATGTATTTTAATGAGAGTTGGTGACTGCGATAGTTTGTAGGTTGAATGTAGACTTGCGGTCCGGCGAGCAATTTTGATTAATCAATAATAGGAATTATTAAGAGGAACAAACAAGGAATTGTTTATTGAGTCCAAACTGTGGTAATTAAGTAGCCTAATTATGTGATTTAAGCTAATGCGAAGTTTATTTCCATTCTAAAACGCCAATTATAAAAAAATAAAGTATGTTCTAAAAGTTATTTTTCTTTATTTATATGAGATCATTTATAAATGGACCATGAAACGAATTCGTACCACGTCTCCCTGCCGATAACTGGCAATCACATTGCGAATATATCTTCTCTTACGCAAGCTTCAAATTAGATTTCTCGTGGCGGCTGCGAAATTGATTTTTGCAGCGGTGCACAACCGTCAATGGAACAATGTAACGATACGGTATCGAGGGACCGGTCGCTCGGCACCTCGGCAGCCTGTATTGACCTTATGCGGCTGCGTAGTTGTACCGGAGGACGGTCGATGACCGCCCCCACCACCGGCTAGGAATGCCGGGTAGCTCCCCGTCCCGCGCCTCTCCCCGCCCGCTCGTCACGTTTGCACACGAGTGGCAGATTTGCATGTCAGCCCCACTTCACTTGTGAACCGTCGAGTGCGCTCGAAAAATCTCATTACATATATTACTCTCTTTTAATTTGTAATTGAATGAACAATATACTTATTCGCCAGTCGACCGACCGGTCTCGTACCGCTCTCGACTTGCATTTTTGACCGGTGACTCATGCTGGGGACCCGCATAATATATTCCATGTATTTTGATATGCAAACTCGATGTCTTTAAAAGCTATTTCTGTTCGGTTTCGTGTTCGTTAATACTGTAAAGCTCTTTTATAATACCACTTGTGGCGAAAGCTTTTAGGCTTTGCATTCGTGTGCAATAAATAAACCATAACTTTGTTGCAATTATTTTGGTTGTTTATTTCTTCCAGGACCGTTGGAAGCATTCCATTTTCAAATATCAGTGTTTCGATGAAGTTGTTAAAAAGTTGTGTTACCATATTAAACATAACGAGCTTAATATGACGTTCATGTCATCATCTCATCTCGAGTTCCGGCCACGTCAAAGTTCACGCTCTTCCCCCAATTACACTCGACAGTGGATGCGGAACCAGTTTCAAGGAATTCCGCCCTTAATGAAGTTGGTCGAAGTCGATCCGGCTCAGAAACTTCACAGACTGTATACGGTGAAAGCATGATCCGGTAATTGTTGAATATTTTTTTAATGTCTCCACGGTTTATATTCCTTTGAAGTTCCGACTGCCCTCCATTTTGGTTTCGTTCGTATGGAGTGATTGCTTGGATTTTATTACTTTTAGTTATGGTCTTAAATAAAGCCTGTGTGTGTCTGAAAGCGTACTTAAGTTTCAAGTTATATTTTTTACAACAGTAAAGTACTTTAGCAAGAAATATGATTATTCATTCTTAAATTAAAGGGGATCCTTTCGTGTCATCTGCACCTACGATATAGTAACAAACCTTTGTGCTTATAAAGTTTAAAATAAAAATGATTTGCTACACAATGTAACATAAAATTTTCTCGATAAAAGTAGGTAATATTTTAAAACAATAGATGTATTCAGATTTAAGAACAATCGTCATACGTTTATGAGAAACGATATGTATTCAACGGGCGTACTGTGCGGTCATGAATTAAAAGTGCTCAAGCGTTACAAATGCCACAGAAGCATCCTTCGATTGTAACGCCGGGATGCAAATTGGAACCTTCCTGTGTCGACCGAGATTCCGACGTCCTTTCTTGACTCATAAAGAATTAAACGCTTTATACACACGAACTTATGAATATTTAAAACATTTGACGTCAACGAATTATATAATCTGTTGCTTAGTTCCTTCGTGTTAGTCTTGAAATTAAGATGTTTAATTATAGCATCCAATTTAATAATTAATTTCTCTAAACCCGACAAAGGAACTCCAGTCTAGTTCATGGAACCATGCTCCTCAATTCGTAGAATTCAAAAAAAGAACGAAAAGGCGCGTGATTGATAAACCGTTGCCGCACAGTTTAAAAAAAGGCAGGATGTTTTTTTAAACTGTGCCAAGGATCATTTAATTTCTGAATTGTTTGCAAATTGTTTTGTTAATACAGCGTTTATGTTACCAGACAATCCTATATGTTTAAATAATTTAAAAAATAACTACGAAGGTTAAAGGAATTAACTAATCAAAGATTTTTTTTTATTTTACCGCGCTTTTTTATTAATGTTAAATGTAGGAAAATACTATTTACGTTAGAGGAAATTAAATATCTGTTTTTAATAATTTCCTAGTGTCCCTGTTTATTAAACAGCTTCTAAACTACTGTTTATCTAGGACGCTTGTCAAAAAACCGGTATCATGCTGGCGGCCATCTTGTTATCTTCATTACACGCATCTACGCTTTTTATAACTCTTTGTTGTTTCTTATTTTTCAAAGGGAATAAGAGGGATAGCAATATATTTTTAAACAAATGTTTAGGTAGTGAAAACGCAGTTAGTGAGTTAGGCACATGTGATTCATGCGTCCGTTCCTTTAGTTTTATGAATAGCTTCATTGATTGGCTTTTGTTCGCTTATTGGTGCGCATAAATAAATGTCTGAATCAGTTTTTCCTGTCGGCATTTTTATTTGTTAATTTACTTTTTATTTCTCTACGCATATCGGTTAAAACAGGGCTTAGTTTTGTAGTTTATAAGTTTTCGGCCAGTTAGAAAAATAAGTTTTAATAGTAGGACTTACATATCTGATCTATGTTCATTACTCTCATATTAAAATTCTCTTAGTTATAATTGTTATGAATGGTCTGAAGGTATTCGTTGGATAATTTATATTGCTGGAGAGTCGTCTAAAATATTTATGTTAATTCTAAGTAAACGCAAATTAATGTTTAACGTTTCTGAAGCAACCGTTTCGTTTATGCAGATTTTTTACCGCAACTAGGTTTTCATGGATTAATTATTAACACTGTTACTTGCTATCATGTTCTCATTTTATCATCTGAAATAAAAATGGTCATAATTAAAAATAAAACTGAAGTTTAAATTCTACCTATACCTGCCTATATCCTGTCATTTTAAGTAAACATAACTTAAGCAATATACATTTCGACTGGTTAAAGTTAAACAGTTAAATGAATATTAATAGATTATGTTCCAAACATTTCGGTAGCACCGTCGTGTAATGGACAAGGACATAAGCGTAGATTGAGGTGTTGACAGTTTTACAGCGACAAATCTAGTTTGAATACACACAATTATATGTCGTACTTCGAATGTCATAAGATTCATTATTATTTTAGTCCAGACTTCAAGTGTTTATTATTCCATTTTAGAACATTATAGGATGCTAGTTTCCGCCAGACATTTCGACTTTTTTAATAGTCATGTCCTATAGAATTCTATTTTAAAGATTATTATTGTTTTTTTTTTATATATATTTGTAGACTAACCTCTGGTACGATTCAAATTGGATTAAATAACCACGTAGTCTACTAAAAAGCAGAGTTTCTATG
>JAOCNA010000027.1:3963096-3974017 GCA_026546675.1 Papilio helenus | reverse complement strand
ACCAAGACGAGAAGGATGGCACCCTGGCGCTGCGTAGCCGCCTCGCACTTCTCACCACGCTCCCCGACCTCCTTCCCTAGCCCATTATGTGTTACCATATGCGAACACTGAAAAGCGTGTACCTATATTTATTTTTAATGATTGGGGTTGTTTATAGTTTGAATCAGTTTAGATTTTCTATTTTAGAAAAATAAATTAAAGTTCAAATCAAATTGAAAATGTCCTAATTTGCTAAAAAAATACCTAATAAGCAGGGAAATACGGATGCAAAAATGACAGAAAAACTATCGACGTAATTTTTTTTCCTTAAAATATGTTCGATATGTTACTTAATTCTATAAACTAAAAACGTGTAAAGCACGTGAGCGTTCAGTAAGCATAAATCGAAGCGTAACCATGCCGTAATTACTCATCATTGACAAATATAGCTCATTTCCCGTAACAACGTGTCCGCAGCGAAGGAAATCATCAGTCGGACGCTCGCGCGGATTTACGGCGCGGAGTCAACGCCCCGCGCTGGTATATAGGTCAAACGAAGGCGCCCGCTAGTCTATATCGAGTCAGGCTCGACCGCGCGAATTCACCGACGGCTCCATACAAAACCCTTCAGATATCTCGTTCTGAACAGAAATGTAACAATAACAATTATAATTTCAACTTTTGCGAAGGGGTTCACAGTGAAAAATCCGGTTTTGATGTCATGAATTATTCATGAACCTGTAAAGATAGGGTTGAAATACGCATAATTGTATGCAAAATTAGAGACTTTGTGTTTATTGAAACTGTTTTGAATTTCAATATTTAAAGTGATTATTTTTCAGTTTATGTATTTAATATGTAAAATCAAATGCTTTTTTTAATTTTGATCGAAGTTCGGAAAGTATCGTAATTTAAGTGCTATGCAGCTGCCACGCATCACGAAGCAGTCCGCACTTAACCTCATTTATTGGTTAACTGCATTGTAGTGCTACGGAGTTGCGGAGGGCGTTTGTAGTTATAGTGGTGTAGAGGGCGAGAGGTCGAGGCGTGTAGTCGGGTTATAGTGATGCATAGTGACGGCTGCTGCGCACGGGCAAAAGGGAAAGTGTGCGGGGCTTCCTGCTCGCACGCGGAAGCGTTTGCTTAGTACCAGCGCCAGTGGCAGTGGCCACACGTAACTGCATTTCGCGGCGGCGGAGAGCGATTAGCGCTCTGCCAATGTCGTTCCTGCTTTACCAGACAAACTATACGATGCATATTTATTATACGTATGCTCTCTATTATTGATAAATTATGAATTAAAAGAAAAAAAGACTTATTCTCAAACGGTTTTTTTAATGTCTTTAAAATATTTGTTTTGTGAAATTACGTTTTCCTCTCTAATAGAAGTCAAGTAAACATTAAGGTTATAAGAGATTGTGAATTAAAACAAATGCCAGTAGCGGTTAAGGGTTAGGTCTGACTGCTGCATAAGAGAATTTGCTCTATCTCAAGCCACACCTAGAGACATTTAAACAAATTTAAATAAATAATTTACAATTATTTCTTAATGTACTTGACTTTTAATGGACCTGTTCACTGCCTTCACATGCGAATTTTGCTTATTAAATAAATGTTTAAATGATTACTACAAATATTAAAATACTTTCTTCCATGTTACAACATAAGTACCTACTTATTTTATATAACTTTACACCGACAACGATTTACTTTCGTTAACTCATGTAATTTTCTTAAATAAATATAAAACAACATAAACAATTCGCACAGCGACAACGTAATTCTAGCGGAGAGAAAGTCAGTCTGTTTATTTACAGTTTTTCCTCCAACAATGGCGGCTGTCTGCATTAATCATAGGTTCCCATCATATTAATAATAGTGTTTAGAACAAAGAATATACACTTTGTTAATGAATTAATAATATTATGTAAAATGTTACTGAACTGTCTGTTACATATTCAGTTAAAATGCATCTGAAATACGCCGATAAATAGTGAATCTCAAAGGTATAATTTAATCTGTGTTCGGAAAATGTCTTTTTACATTTGCGTAAAACTGATCGATGAATTTGAATTTGAAGAAATAAATTATTAAATATAGCAAAGAACAACATAAATATTTAATGTTCGTTATATTCAGCCGTAAATCTATCTACTTATGTTAACTTTAAAACAAATTCACGGTCAAAGAAAAACATCAATTCTCGAAGGACGGTCGCCGGCGGGCACAGCTCAGTCAGTTTTACTTTCAACTGCATCGCAACGGCAGGAAATGTGCATCGTCGAACAACATCAATAATCGCTCATAATGAGCTCTCCTCAAGCTTTTAATTAAACAGTTTTATAAAATAAAATCTGCACCGTCAAGGCTCCTCTGTTCTATGTAGACTCTTTGGATTTGAAATCAAATGCTTTATTACATCGACATTGAAAAGTCGTACTTGAAGGCTATTTAAAAAACCACAAAAGGCACCGCATAATTAAAACCTCTACAGTTAATTACTAAAATTATATCAAATACGTACTTAGAACAAAAAACTCATTACTATTAAACTTAATTAATCTAAATACATTTCTTTTATTAAATCATGAAATTGTACATATACTCGGCTTGTTTAAACTTCGATCGATTCTCACGATGCAATATACAACTCATTAACATAATGCTGTTTTAGACTTTATATTCAACAACTAGTTTACAAGCAATGAGTCCGTCTTCAGTTTCACATAAACGCAACGATTCAATGACCAGACTAATTAAAATGCCACAATTCGATGCATAAGACATAGATGTAATAATAAATTCATCATCTAGTATTATTTATGACGACGACAATCGTAAATATACGAGTATGTTTGTGCTTAGTTTCCGGATACGAGGGTACAATTAATATTATCTTGACATTTCCCTTAATAAACAGTGGCAATATTAAATCTGATACGTGGCTCTGTCTTGAGCTTTTGTCTCATTGTGTTTGGCGCGTGGGCGTTTCTCTGTATTATTCATTTAATACGAAGTGTTATTTCTTATACGATGACAAAGGCTTCTTGGCAATATGGCGTCGGCGCAGGGTGACGCCTAATTCGATCAACGATACGAATGCCTTGTTTGTACATTTAAAATATGTAAACACGCTTAATGCCTATTTATAACCACTCGAATTCGATAATCTTCTTATTATTCATTTGTTTGTTTTATTTATTCAACTAAATACCGCTGATAGAGCTTTCAACAAAAGACTCGTAACTTCTTAATTCCAACTGTAGTAATTAACGTGATTAAAATATTCATAAAACTGTAATTTGTATTACTTGTAATGAAGAACATTACTTAATCGCAAGAGACTACAATAAAATTTAATGTTAACTTAGTTGTCATGTAAAATATGCTTATTAAATAGAGCATTAAAAATCTGGATTAATATTTACGGAACCCTATTTATTGAGTTAATTACCTTCTTCGCTGACTTCAACCGCATAAAAAGAGCAAATAGTTACATATGTCCATACAGATATTTTCAGATATTAACTTAAATTGTTCTCTCGGCCATCATAAGAACCGCAAAAGTTGAATCAACTTTTTGTGGACACGGAATCGTGTTCTCATTGCACCGGGGCTCGCGAATCAGATGTGATTAACGAGGCATCATGTGTAGTGCAGTTTTTTGCGTATATATTTAATGAACATTTCCACCGCGAAACAATGTACTGAATGGAAAACGCGGTCGGCGACTCTCTACCGCGAACAAAGACCATCGACAATTACATTTAATTTGTGTGATCTTTCATATCGTAGTCTACTCACGTCTGCACATATTGCAACAGACTTTAATGGCTTTGCAGAACTGAAGTAATACATATTGTAGATGATCATTGAACAAAAAAGGACAAACATAATCAACGCACCACACTAAACAGCTGATTGGCCCTATTAACCTTTCGATCTCTGTCAGTCAGCCTATAAATGAGGAGGAGCCTTGATACGTTTCAATTGACTGGGATCACTTTACTTTGCTTGATAAACATGCCAGACTTGCACACATTACTCTCCGTATGTCTCATTTTAATAATATACTCATTGCAATGAGACATTCAATTGCTAAGGTCCTTCGCCGTAAATTGATTTTTTTGTAATGGTTCATGACGGATAGCATATTTGAATCGGCTTCCCCGCACAGTGTAGCCTCAGTCAGGAAATATTAAAATTTGATTTAACAAAATTTTGGAATATAATGTCGCGACTTCTGAATGTATAGTATATTACTGCGGTGCCAAAACATACCTCTTTGTTTAGCAAACTAGATTTTGTAATAAAAAAAGTGCACTAAAGGTGCACTACAGACACATTTTACTATTTCATTGTGCATAGTTTTAATTACGTACTTAAAAATGTAAAAGCATTTTTTATAAATTACACCTCTCTGTGTTTATTTATTTGTAAGTCGGCCTTTAATCGTCCATTCGGAATTCCACGTTAAGGAGTATTTAAGAGTAGGCAACTAATTTATCTGAATGTAAAGCGAACTATTGCGGTGTATTTTTAGAATGGTATCACGTGCTAAAATAAACCTGTGAATCGATACGATTAACACGAGGATAATCTCACTGTTAGTGTGTAATGAAACTGCGTGGGCTTGGTCGTGCGTCAATTTGCTTAGTGCACTGTCGTCATTGCCCTGCCTCGAGAGCTTTTACGTGACCAGGACCAAATATTCCACTTCATTCACTGCCCATAGACAATAATGGGTGTTTGTTTTACTCTTTATAGTACAAATAGCGATATGTGCACTAATCTTTCGCCTTGCGATCTGAAGTCCGTTCATAACTGTTCTTTGCTAACAAATAGCGAACAGATTGAGGACAGTAAATAAGAGCAGAATTAGGAATAGTTATAGGTAATCGAACATGTTTGTATTGTGAATTAGTACTACGGATACTGAATTTCCTTTACAGGAGACTTGGTGGGTGGCGTCTATTTCTGACGCTTGATCGTAAATGGCGATGACTATTGTTATATTTTGGTGAACTTGGAGCAGATAGGAGACGCACCATATTAGTACTTGGGATAACTGTTGATTTTTGGTCGAATCTTTTTATTAGAGGAATCATATTCAGATTATGAACTAATCTGCTGGCTGGAAGTGGCTAGATGTGTAAAGTAAAAAAGTTTTTTATGAACATCGGGCAATAACTTTGTAGAGTATTAGGCTAATTGCTGTAGATTTTAATCCTGTAGTTACACGTTTCCTACTTGGTACAAAATGTATACAAACACTCTATTAAACAAAAATCATTAATCACAACCTACAAAGTTATCGTTGACAATGTATTGTACATTTTGGCATTCAGTTTCTTGGCGGCCGCCTGTGATATCGTCACACTTCCTAAGATCCGTTTTGATGTAATAAGGGCATCGAACTCGTTTCTCGTGCGTACAAAATTTCGTATGCGCCGTTTAATTTACCTTCCGCACGTTGTAGCGCACTGCGCACTAATTTATTGCGTTAGCGCGAATAACGCATTGAACTATGTCTAACGATGTAATTATAACACAAATTAGAACCATTATCTTGATACATCCGGCAAATTACAAAAGCTATCAGAAGGTATCACTGTTTATCGAAACCTTTGCCACTGGCGCCCTCTATTATTCACAAAATGAGAACGAAAGCAAGACTTACTCGTATGTTGTTTATTCGACGACCGTTGACCGACCAACAAGCTCAATTTATCTAAACTCTAAATTCAAAGTCCAGGTTTTTTTCCCAGTTAAGAATTAGTGTGACGCATATCAAACGATTTGAACTAAATTCATTTAATTTGATCTCATTTCATTTTATTTTATTTTTCAAGTTGTTACTGCTACTCATGATACTTATAAGAGAAATGTGACTAAACGTTTACATTATATGATGACCTTTGCATTGATATCTGGATAGAAGGAGACTAATAGTTAGTTCGAAAGTAAAACAAGGAAAAATAACAAAATATATAGTTATAGAATATTTTAGTTAAAATTTTTATGGTAGTATTCTACATTACACTAAATGTAAGTTCATTAAAAACTGTTTGTAACATTCGTCCAGGCGTGGCGGGCCTCATTGTCTAATTACATAACATTGGTCTAAATAAGTTCTCATGAAAGTGGGTCAAACTTTGACCCAGTTTGCTCCAAGACAATAGCAGCATTAGATAGTGTATATAGCAGAAAATAATCAAGACTGAAAGGTAATAGGATCATATCGTCAACAACAGCCTGTGTCAGTTCATTGCTAAGAAGATCCAATAAGATGGTACTTTAAGATAATCATAAATTTCAACAAAAAGTACTTTTCATGGTTAACTGCCTAATATTTTGATATGTTTAACATGTTAATTGGGGTTATAAATTTCTTAGAATGGTACCGTCTGTTCGCAGATCGCACAGTCATTTGCGAGAATCGTATCGGGGCACACGTGACCCCGTCACAAAGAGATTAGTCTGCAGAGACAATAACGTATTAAGCTCAAGGCAGATCGATGACAAGACTGGCATTTGGAAGGGAACACAGCAATCGATTTACTGCCATCTGGTGCAATGCCCTTTCAGTGAGTCCGTCCATAATCCTTTCCTTATGATGCAGTATCTCGGTTTTATTGCCTTACAGTTATATTGATTTTTAAACATCAGCTTTTATATTTTGTATCGTGTTTTACTTTTAGTTACGAACGAAGTACAAAGTAAAATCCAACCGGCTTACAAGTTTGTTTTTATTTTGGGGATTACGTTTATTTAATGACTTTTAAACGATATATTAAGAGATCACAGCAAACGAACTTCCAAACATGGTAACACTACCTGCCAACTGTTAACGATTTAAGAATACGAGCACGACGACAGATACGAAATAAAAATTTAAAGTTATATACTTAAATAAAAAAATCGTAGGTATAGAATTTAAAATATTTGATGCAATACCTAATAATGTTTTTTTAATGTAATAATCCGAACTTATTTCATTACGTTTAAAGCGATAACAGTTTTTATGACTTCTTTGTTAACGTAGTATAAGTGTTCTTGCAATAGCTTACCAAGATAAGTTTCGTTGCAAAAGATTTTTTTTTCATTCAAGGAGGTTAAGGTGAGTTAAGATGGGAACACATTCCTTAAACTAACATTGCATTACTCTTAGTCATCCGCTACAACGCATACAAGTTAGCCGTTTATAGAGGCAGTTGATGAAACAGATCGTTCATAAGACCTGTAATGGTATTGAAGACTTATTCTACATATTGTGATTTATTATTGTGACATCATGATAAAAATTATTCCACCGTTTTGCCCTCCCGGCTAAATAATTCTGTCACACTAGAACTGTTTGCCGAGCTATGATTATTTATTGACGTCTGTGATGACAGGATATTAAGATGAAGACAGACTGCTTATTGTTAAACAAAACAATAATAAAATGAATGATTGATTACAATTGTTTGTATTATTTCTAAATAAATAAACACTAGTAATTTAGATATTTTCCAAATAGTTATCACATAAACAACATTATTTGGAATCAGTCTTCGTTAATATGCGAAGTTAAAATGGATTAAACGGTGTAATCCTTTCAATAATACCTTTAAACGCATTGACTATTCTAAATTTTATGAGTCGATGCCAGCATAGCCACAATCTCTCATTAAAGAAGAAATTATAACTAGACATAGAATGTACCTAAATAGTTTGATACTATAGTAAGTCTTAAATACCATCTTAATCGAATTTTCTCACACTTGAAGCGCATGACAATTTAAAGTCCGGGTCAATGAATACTTTATCTTACATCTGTGTCCGATGCAACTAATAAAGATAGCCAAGTAATGCAGCTGGCCTGAGTCGTAAAACAACACAATCGCGCTGCTTGTGCGGCCGCTTTTACGTATCTTCGCTTAATAATAATGAATGAGTTTATTCAATTATCGATACTAAGAACCAATGTCACAGGCGCGAGTGATTTATGTTCGCGCACAACGAGTACAATGACAATAGCTTTTTGCGCGACTAGCTGTCTACATACATACCTACTTCGAGTGTGCATACTCCATGACAGTGGGATTCCAATGCAGAAACACTCATATAGAATAATGCCGATGTCCTTTTTCATTTTCTTTAAAAAAAAGCAAAGATTTGCATTGCACTATGCTTCGATTTCCAATTTCAAATATTTAAATTTAATTTACAGCTATACCTTAAATTTCCAATTTTCAGCGGACAGTCGTCATTTGTGACATTTCTTCAAATATACATGTATACTGTTTGAGATATACTTTGATATAAAATATTTCACATCTCTTTGTCGTATATTGAATGATTTTATCTTTTTATAACGGGTTTGTTGGTCGCGAAGTCGTCGGATGTGTACATCTGCAGCATTGAATCAAATTAACTAATTGCGGGGCTATCGTCGCCAGACAATTGACTCTGTCCCGTTCATTCTTTTATAATTATTGTTTACAAGTCATGTTTTTGAATAAATGGGATCGTTATAAAACCGCTTGAAATTAAACACTAAAAACCTCTCTTGTACTTTCATTTTTCTTTCGCATTTGTATTGTTTAGAAGTTTTAAATACGTATATCAAATCTGTTTAATACATTTATCGGGGAAAATATTATCCAAGTAAAAATAGGGAATTCGACAGATAATGTAATTCAGTTTCCATATTTTAATAATAATAAAGGAATTCCTTGCGTAGAGAGTATTCTACTGTGTAATGTAATTGCATGACATTTAAAGTGGTAATTTTAAATGGAACTTTAGATGGCAGAGAAATTGACGTGCGAACCAGACAACTCCCATGCCTAAATGAGCGCTACGTCGAAAAAGGAATACGAACTTACGAAGTCAGCGAGCCATCGAGTCATTGTCAACTATACCGCATCATTTGCTGAACCAATTAGCGACGCTTTTGTGACGAATTTGTAAGCACTATTTTTTATCTAATTGGGCAGGCGATAGATAAGACCCAAAACAGAAGTAATCCATTACGATTTAATATCTGAAAACTTATTAAAGCAGGTGCCATTTTTCAGTGAACGTAAACTTCTGCAATATTTTCTGCCTACAATATTTAAGGCACTTTGACTAGATTTGCTAGCTACGTACGACTCCCTGCAACAAGAATAGTTGCTAAGCAACAAATTAATGTATTATATTTATAGACCAATTTCCTAAAAACGTTATAACAAGTTATAGCGAAACAAAGTACATTTTCCTCGTATTAATTAAAATTAAAATGCCGGATATGAATGACAAAGTATTTGTCACAACTTGTGTGCCTATTAATATAGATTGGTCGTCATCATTTAACGGAGCTCGTGGTAGCACCAGCTGGCTATCGCTTCCACACTACACGCGTCTTCCCCGAAACGCTTACGTGGCCTTAACATTTATGCTTTTACGAAGAACAATAAAAGTTGAGGAGAAGCTTTAGTATTAAAATTACCTATAAAAATATATAACTTACTTGTTTTAGTGTTTTAATTAATTAAATTGTTCTTTTACCTAGTGTTTTTTTTTGTTGAATCATACATGCATTGACGTAGGTACATATTTGAATTCATCAATTACTAACGGTTTTAATTCATCGCCATTCCACATTAAAAATAATCGTAGCATACTACTTTTGTGAAAAGAAGAGAATTGTGTTATATACGATCTCTGTAACACATTTTCGGAATTTTAGAAAATAAGAAGTATTAAATCCACACGAGAGACTTCAAATATAATATGCACTTAAGTCTTAAGAAGTTCCTTCTAGTTTTCTTTCGGTTTCGCTCAATAAAAAAATGAGCATATACTCTAGTCTATGCGGTATTCGATGATTCACCTTAAATACGGCTGGCGCCACGAGGTATCAGCTACACACCGAGACGTATTCGTCATAGTAAATTTTAAAATTAATAGGCACAATCATTAATATTACATTATTGTTACATGTTACTCACGTGTCACCCAAAAAAAATGTATGTACTTTTTTTTTAGTTATTAACAATATATAATATCCTTTTAATGTCTTTTTGGTCTTTCTATTTTCAGAAATAAAGAAACGAAACAAGTTAATTTAAAAACACATATAACAACAAAACCAATGTTCGTACCATACACATACAAATTAGGTTAGACAGGCAAGTAGTTTGTATTTACCCGCCAAAAACTAATTGCTATCTTATTGCCCTTCTATAAAATTCTGCTACCAAAGTAATATCCATAAATCTCAATAACCGGGTATCTAATCTTCTCATTTATTATCGAAAAGTTAAGCACAAAGTAGGTATAAGAATATCGTTCGAAATAACTTTTTGCTTTTTGAATAAAAAAAAAACTAAAAAACCTTAAGAAAAGAAATGTCACATTGACATTGCTGACATTGGTTGATGATAATACATTGGTATCGTTAAAAGTTAAACTTTGAAGAATAAATTGTGCAGCGAATTATATTCGTGACTCTAATCAACTAATATACTTTATAATTCATTTAGTTAAATCAGGTACCGTACATTTACAGAACCCTAGCAATATATGTCATACTTGCGCTAAAGTTATTTTTTCATCTTTTAGTTTTTGGCGCCAATACTAGAATACAATAATTTAAGAATTTAAGATATCTGTCACAGTTTAAAAATGAATAAGGGCAAACAATTTAAAGGCCCACCTCCTAAAAGGTTTAAATCACAAGATGACGATGATGATAATGAAGTACCGTGTAGTTTTGAGGATACTCTTGCAGGAATGGAAGTAGAATTTGATTCGCCTGAATTAATTGGTGAAGGACCGGAGAACCAGTCCACTAATATTAAATGGTCTCGACCAAACATTCCTCTATTCACTCTCTTCTTAAGCATATCCTCTTTCACACAATCCATCCATACTTTCTTTGGCCTTCCTCTACCCTTGTAGCCCTCCACAT
>JAOCNA010000027.1:3911818-3924000 GCA_026546675.1 Papilio helenus | reverse complement strand
CTCAACATCGGCGCCATTGTCGAAGCCGGCTACGTAAGTGAGAATCCAGAGGTCGCTATGAACCTCCGCAAGAACGGTCTAGCTCCTCTCGCCACATTCTCGGGCGTGAAGTAAATTACACGCTTCGACGCTAAGTCACTTCCGCTTAGAGGTCTTTGAAGTTTTACAGTGAACTATTTACACCGGATGAACTATTTGCAAGTCTTGAGTACATAGACATGTAGAATGGTACATAGACAATATAGTCATATTAACTTAATGAATCTAAAATAGTGCACAAAAAAATAGTTCAAATAAGGATTAATTTATTTCAAAAACTGAAAACTAGTTTCAAGAGCTTTACGCTTCTGTTGTAAATTCTACATTTTAAGTTCAAAACATTGACCTCGTACAGATGTCGCAGACGTTGTCCGGTCTCTAATCTCCAGTCTATGGTCTCCGGTCTTTCTCCGATCTTTAGTCGTTGGTCGCCGAGCGGGATGAAGAGGCGGAGGGTCGTCGAGTGCGGATTAATTTTCGCCACAATTACGCGCTCGCGTTTCTAATTGAGACATCAAAGCGGCGCGCCGCCGGTTCGCTGCTCCCGGCTCTCGTGACAATACTTAATAAACTCACTCTGTAGCCAGCCTTCCCTTGTTTATTTTCATTAATAAGCTCTATTGAGAACCGCTCGAAAATCACTATATGTCTAGATACATAATGACAGTAATTAAACACGACAATTGTCGCCTAAATATCTATATCGAGAATGTTATCGATAAGTTTACGTTTCATAAGCCATAAAGCTTCAAGTTAATGTTTATTCGATAAATAAAACAAGCTTTATGGTTTCTGTTTTATTAAAAACAAAAGTGGATTTAAAACTGTCATCTACACGGCGTTAAGGCCGCAGGCGCTGCTTATAGCGATCGACCAACCGCAATATGGGGTCACGTGATAATGGGCGCGCAATTACGCCTGCATTACGAGCGGACTCGTTGGCCGCGCAAATAGCCCACTTCTTGTTATACTATCAAATGTCTCGGACGTGACTAGACGTTGCCACCAAGCACGCGTTGTTTAGATACAAGATAAAGGCGAATACAAAAGCGCGACCACCGGATACAGATTTTCCTTAAGGGCACAATGGATAGGTTGTAAATATCAAAACGGTTTCACAACATTACAATACTGTTGGCCGATTTTGTCCATTGTTGTTATTTTTTGACTGCAAAAAAGCATTCGATAAGTTAACTAATAGTACTTTCAAAAGTTAGTAAATATTAGGCAGTGTGTACATGCTTACATTTTTACATTTGCTTACATTACTTACATTCCTTTGAAATATCGTAGTATTATTTCTAGTTTGTTCCAACATTATTTTTACATTTTTCATCACTCAGGTGTGCAATGTTATGCTCCCTTTTTAATCCCCTTATTTTTCATAACACTACGAAAGTAGTAACCTTAGGGTTGTGGAAAAGAAGGGACTTTGACCGTTAAATCGCGTCAGCGTTAAATCTCGAGGGCTCCCTAGAGGTCCGAATCACTGCGCACTCAGCTGTCTGCCTGAAGGTAGCGACTTCCAATACCTACATATACGTATACGTCTATGGCTTGATATATGCCTCGGGTGGAAATTAAAGTTCAATAGCTATACACGCAATCCAATTTTTTTTATTCTTTAATTTTGATATCGATTTTTTCCCTTCGATTCTTATTCCTTGTTATTGTATTAATTAATCTAACTAAATACAAAATTGTTAATTATTTTATCTGTTTTGTGCGGTTAGTGAGTAAATAAAGTAAATAATATTGTATGAAAACGTGGTCCAAGATCACACTCTTTTAAATTGCCATTTACGCGTACAGTTAAGTTACACGTGAAAGAGTGCTAATGAGCGGTGAGAAAGTAACGGCAGCCACTCGGTCCGAGTAGTCAAGCAGTGAGACAGGCGAGCGAACGTTCGCAAGGGGAACAATCGATCGGTGCACTGGAACTACAATTTACGTAGTGGCAGCTCCTCCGGCAATTTGTGTCCGTCGCCTTCGCCTGCCGTTACTCGGTAAACGCTACTGGAATATTATACGTAGCCCGTGGTCGTGTTCCCAGTTTAAAACGCGCCCGTTCGTCCGGCCGAGTGAGAAACACGCTAATTATGGGCAATTTTCAAAATCGATCGAGCATTCGCACTCGCTGCGGCTTCCTGCGTTAGCCGCGATCTCCCCTTCTCCGACAGAATGCGAACAAACATGCAGCGTTAAACTTCTCGTCATACTGATTGATTGATGGTATAAGAATTGTGCCTCATTTGTTTTGAGATTTTACTTGGAGTCAAAATTTATCGGGAAAATATTTCATATGTCCTAAAAATCTGAGAGTACGAATCCAAATATCTCTAAAGACCACAAAATATCATAAGTTAACATTAAAGTAATTATTGATATCTCAATTCTTGTCGACATTGCATACAAATTTCAGTTTGCCTAATTAAGTACTTACTTGAATTTGCTTTTAGCGCTTGTCAATTATTACAACTTGTAAGTACGTAAGGTTTATTTTTTTAAATCAATTAAATATCTTTACATTATTTTCTGTAAATTTGACCGTATTTTCATCAATTTAACAATCATTACGTGCTTCGTGTATAGTTTGCGTCAGCTACTATTTAATAAAGGTATCATCAGAGTATAGAGTTGGAACTGATGAGTGGTTTCGCTGTGGACGTGGAGTAAATTATCGGTCGATCGATAGCTTCTAGATTGCATCTCAATAATGCTTGCTCGAGATATCGCCTGAGATTGCGCCGCACGGCTACTATATTTGCTCCTTACGGGATCTTAGACGGAAGAATAAGATTTAATGACAGCTTCTCAATCAATCTCGTCGTGAAACCTACAAGTTATTGAATTTTGTAAGGCGTTCCATAACACTTCAATAACTTCTACCGTACTAGACGTTGCCGACCATCGAAATATTGTTTCTTTCTACATTAATTTTGATATTCTCTAAAGTTCTTACAAGTCATCTTTGAATTTTCTAACAGACACTTCAGTGAGTGTTATAATTTATTGCGGATGCTTCGTACGCTGAAAAATGACACAGTGGAAGTTATTAAAGGACATTAGGTATGCATTTCTTAGACGTGAAGTGCGTCGCCGGCGAGCGTCGGCGACCGTCGGGACGTGGTAATTGATGACGTCGCGGCCAACTGTTGTCCGCCCACTTTCCGTCAATTTTCGTCACTTGAATGATGGTATATCGTCACGCCCACAATCCCCCTCTCCCCGCGCACCCCGGCACCCTGCTCACAGGCGCGAGGCACGCGCTGCGCTAAATTTAAATGGGATGAACTTGTAACGCACCGCTGCCGCCGAGGTATGAAATGAGACGTTTGTCATACATATGTGACAGTTACTTTGTGACATGTCATCGTTTATACGTGAAGTTTTAAAATAAAATTTCAAATACGTAATTTATCATATCAATCTTTACAATTTTCCCGCCTCTTAAAGACTAATGTATAGTGACTCAAGTTGTAATGAATTCCAGAAAAATCTTGTTTGCGTTAATTCAACAGAAATAACCAGTCCTTCCTTGGTATTGTAAACTAGCTGTTGCTCGCGACTTCACCCGCGTGAAAATAAAAAATGTAGCCTATGTTACTCATAAATAAATTACCTTTCTGACAGTGAAGGAATTTTTAAAATCGGCCCAGTAGTTTTTAGATTATTTCAATACATAGAAAAATACAAATCTTTTCTCTTTATAATATCAGTAATAGATAAACACTCACCGTAATCCAATTTGTCATGGCACACCTTTTTTGTAGCTTTTTCATTCACACTTAAACATACTCATTTGTTTTGGGTCAATATCTTTCTGGCATATCACAAATTTGATCCACAGTTTTTGGAAACATTACCATTGCTAAATTTCTTAAGACTGCTTCTCCCATAAGGAATGTATAACGTCACAAAGACAAAGTGGTGCTTGTTCCCCTCGTAAAGGTCTCTGGGGACGTACATAAGTAAGCTGCCGGAGCGTTTAATGAACACACAAAGTGAAGAGAGGTGCTTACCTTCGCAACTTCCTCGTTTCCATGACAACGATACATGGTGAAACGGCAAATAAAGTGTTGTAAAATAGAAATAAATCTCGACAAGTGTATTCCTTTTCTCGCTATTTGAAATTTAAATACAAGAGTTTCATAATCTCACTAATATTATAAATTGAAAAGTTTATATAGATGGATTGTTAGAGTTTGTAGTCTAAACTCCTGAACGGATCGATGAAATTTGGCAATTTGGAATATCTGAATCTGAAAGAACACAAAGGCACTTTTGTTTTTTTTTTTAAATTCCACGTGGACGGAGTCGCGAGCAAAAGCTAGTTCACTATAAAATACACTAGCGTATATTCGAATGTGTTTAGCAACTAATCGGATTTCAAAACGTGTATTAGTCGTTGGACAGATGTATTCTATTCAAAGATTGCTGCAAAATTGCATGATATTTCGTAGTCGTTTGCAAAAACGTGATTCCGCTGAGTGATTGTCGATCGAAGATTTCGTGAAAAGGTTATGTATAAAGTCAAGGTTGCAATCAAAAGCTATACTTCAAATTACAAAAGTATTACCAGCTTCAAATGGATCGAATTTGTTGGAACGAACTATATTTCGGATTTATCGTATAAGCTGTTTGTCAATTGATCGATATGATGTTCATTGACACTTAGCAGTACAATTGATTCGATCGAAAATAAGTTTTAAACAAAAGGTACCATGTCATTAGTAAAAGACAGAAAATAAAGCTCTCATTTATGAAGAACCGTAGTAAGTGTGGTACTATTGTAGTGATCGGCGACTCCATAATGTAGGTTGTTGTATTATAAGGTTCGGAGTGTGCGCATGGCGTGCATGTCTTTGATTTATGAATCTTCAGCGCGGCGTCACTGACAGCGTCTTACGGTATTTGCCACCGCGTTTTTTTGACCTGCAATATTAACATTAACATGTTTAAAGCGGCAGAGATCTTTATGTTCTTTCAGTTTCTGCGGTAACAGACGTAGCACACTCGGTATATTATATATACTCGTACATTTCTGTATTTTGTAAACAACCAAAAAATTGCTTGCGATTTCTATTATCACATATTTTCTAAATTGGTATAAAATTCTGTACCTCTTACTTTCTATTCGTTGTCATTTAATAAAAGAAGTCATACGGCATTTAGATACAGACTAAAAGTCACCGTGATTGAATATTCATAACTGCAAGTTCCATTGAATACGTGAAGCAGAGACAAAGCGGGCCGGTTGACGTGAGCCGGTGTAAACCGTGCGGGGGCGGGGCCATGCGGCCGCGATATCCAAATGATCTACCCACTACCCACCGAAATATATCCATCGAACCGAGACCGGTATCGAGAAATTAATATCGATACACGAGTCGATTATTACCGTGTGAATTAGATATCACAGATCTTATAAATGTTAGATTACTCTTCTATAAGCTGTTAAATCATTAATTTATAATGAAACTTGTTTTGATTTCACATTGAATACACGTTGGTAATTAAAATTGCAATAAATTCCGTAGATGACCGATTCAAAGAGATTGGCTTACCTTTTAGGTCAAAGGAAAAATTTTCTAAAGTTTTTAAGCTAACTGCATTTGCTATCCCAGTGCGATACAAGGATGAGAACTTAAAAATAAGGATAAATTTTGTATGTACAACGAGAAAAGTTTCTTAGAGGGTTGTCGTACAGGCGGCGTCACGCTGCCTACACACGACGGAAACGCCGCGCTCATGCATAATTCAAAAGCGAAGCTAAGCCGAACACAAATACAAATAAATAGGCACGAGAAATAAATACAAACAGTCTGAATGGAGCCACGTCGGTGGGCGGGGCCGCGCGACATAAATATCAGGCGAGCGTCATAAGACCGGCGGATATCTTGCGGGCTATTTCGGACGCGACGTCTTCGCCCGCTTACCCGCCGTCGTATATGTTCAGTTTATGTTTGTCTACGTGTTGCCGTGTGCCCGCCACAGCTATCTTAATGTAGAGTTCACGTATCTATGAGGTCAATGACATTGTACGAACGACGCATTAATAAAATATTAGAATTCAATTGTTTAAATTGCTTTAATGGTTTAAAAAATAAGTACACCTCGTTTTCAGTATGAGTATAATAACTAATCATAGTTAATTTAGAGGACGATGTCATATAAGTTAATAAGGTGCAGGTGGCTTATAATATCTGAGTATCGGACAAGCTACGCACTGTATTTATAATGGAACGTGCGTGTTGCAGTTGGACGAAGCTGTCGAATCTCTCGGCTCAAATTAAGTGCAATTTATTACTCGACGATACCACATTAACATTTAATTTGCAAAAACTTATCAACACAACGCGACCCCAGTTTTCCCAGCCGCTGTCATTGATTGGTACACGAAATTGTTATTTAAATTATGGCCGATACCAAAAGTATACTTTTACATTTTAATGCGACATTAAGCTTATTATTTTTTTAATATCTCGATTGTGAAGTGGACGTTGTTTTTAAATCTGGAAGATTATGATGTCAACTCTGTTACAATTTACTGCAATATCAGATTAAAAAATATTATAATTTCATAGAAAAGATATTTGAACAAAATCACTCATGCATCTAGAGGTTAATGATTGTTTTCAGTAAATAAGCTCAACAGTTAGTACGAGTAAAAGCCACTTAACGCTACCTACTCGTAAGTTTTTGATTTTCAATATCACGGAGTAACTTCGCTTCGGTTAATGGAATATAATTGGGGGTATTTTGCGGGACATAAAATTTTAATTGAAAGTCCCGACTCAATCGCCTCCGTTGGAAAAGCGCAACGTCGCCCACTTGTCCGCTGCTCGTAAATTGTGCGAATTGCCATAATTCTACCAATCGCCAATTACTAGGCTGATGTCAAGAAGGTAAAATAGTTGGACTTTATCAGATAAAGCGAATACTTCGCCACTTTTAAGTCTATACCAGCGTGTGTGAAAAGACTATCAGATTAATTGCAAAAAAGCGTTACTGTAACTCGAATTATTGAAATTCTCTAGTGTTTTTTCTTTGAAAAAGGTTCGTTCGTTCACTCTACAGTCGTTTATTTCCGTTTATTTCCTACCCATTTCGGTCAAATGTCATTAGACTTTGTCATAACAACATACATAGATACGTGCTAAATTAGAGCTCTTTGGTGGCAGTTTAACGATTTAATGGGTATCGAATTTAATTCCTTACCTGGATACTAAGGAATCCTATCTATTGTGTGAGTGAGCTAGCAGTGCCCAGTAGTGAGATCCGAAGCGTGATGTGCAGCCACCGCGGGTGCGCCGAGCGACGTAATGGACAGCTCACGAGAGCGCCATTACCCCAACAGACGTCTGCTGCCTGCCTCTGCCTAGATAGACAATGAACTACAAGCTCGGAAATTACTCATCTTCATTGTATACAAGGAATAAGCAAAACATTACAAATAGAATTTCAATGGATTACAAAATAATCCATAGACGCCATAAACTTTTGACAGCTGTGCGACGTAATTAGAAATTCAACCGAAGAATCAGAAACCATAGACGATTGTCACGATATAATTATTTGTAATTTGTTTTAAAAGGTATAATTATATTATTTTTTCCAAAACAGCATTTATTAGGGTCGTTAACCTTTTTGACCTTTACCTTCATATCTTAATCTCGGAGTTAAATACATAATGACACCAATTTAGCTCTAAAATTTTAGCACGAAAATCTCATCAAGTCGAGAATAATATTGTCCTTTAAAACGGAGTCCTTTGCGGACAGGATCGGCCGAATAAAAGGCGGTGTTATTATGTTGGTAAAACAAAATTCCCCATAATGGCCTCATTAAGTGGCGAAAATTGCCCCAAAGCTTTTTTGTGTGGTCATATAAATGTATTTGTAATAGCTTTTAGAAATATTGCGAAGAAGCGAGTCAGGAACCGGGCGGCGCCTGATATAACCGAAACTTAATTTATTTTCATCTTTAAAAAAAAACTAAATTATCTGTAGCGGCGTGGGAAAAGGGCCTGTCGCCGAAGGCCTCTATTACGTCATTATTTTCTATTAGATTTTGTATTAAATCGAAGATTAATTGTAAACCGATACCTATCGTTGATGATGCGACAGTGAAATTTATTTTAATAATAATAATAATAATAAGTCATTTAATCCATTCAGAAGGCAAACATCATACATTTAATTATACAGTTGACAAAATAATAACGGTGGGAAGGAGAAAAAAAAAAGTTAAATGTTTTATTATTTTTTTCTTGACATAATACAATAAAACTATACATATTACACAGAGTTAGTTATAAATAAGTGAGACAACTTAAACTGTGAGTTTTCACCGAAACAGCTGTACCAAATTACCTTGACTACCGAACAAAAGAGTCACAATATTATTAATGGATGTTTCGTCACTGAAAACTTAGGGTAATTAACAACTTTAAGATTAATAATAATAACTTACTAAAATGGTAAGAAATAAGTACCCATAGTATAATATCTTACTCAATTTATTTACATCAAAATAGTATACACGGCTAGAAAAACATATTAATAGTGTTCGAGTGCACGATTATTTTATTTTAGAAAGTAGGAAAAGTTTATTTTGTACATTAAGGTATAACAAACAATACACATACTAAAAGCTGGTTTTCAGTGGAACTTTATGGATGTATAGATGACAATTACATTTATAACAAAATCTTTTGAACACCTACAAAGACATATTCTTGATTGTGATATCAGAATCTTGTGTGATGTCTATATCAATTGACAGTCAAACATATGTCCATATCCTGCCTGATATATGGTCGTGGACTTGCATGTATACCAGTATCTTCAAATGTTCTGCAGTTGCCGTGCCGTGAATTATTCAACTCTCACACAAAGAATCCGTTAGCCAAAGTAACCCGTTTAATCATTACCTTTGGGTGACAGATCCTATACGGGCGAGTTATTGAAATAGATGTAGGGTCCATCGTCCTTTGTTGTCGTGGCTTGTGGTATTTGGGAAAAACTGAAAATGTCCTTGAATTAGACATAGATACAACGTTAATAAATGGTACTCTAGTTATAACAAACTAATGTTACAGGGGATGAAGATAACAAGGGGTTTATTAAGGCAATCGTAGATATCTTCAGGATCAATTATGCAGGGATTTTCATGTTCATGGAAGTGCTCCGAAACACATCCTTTTACTTTAAAAGTACGATCAATAAAAGAAAAACGAGGAGTAAGTTTCGTTAATTGTTATGTATAAACATAATAATGATTAGTATACAATTGATTTTGCATATTTATAATTTTTAAACACTGTGATTGCATATATTTGATTGTTACCTACTTGATTACAATTTCGACAGACAGCGGACGAAAATGATGGATGACTAAGGTCAGATACTACTGTTGCTAGCAATCTCGCTTTGCTCTCCTCTGATTGGAATTTAACAGAGACAAATTGTATGCAAATATTAGGCACGAAATATAACATGTAAGTTTGTTGTAGCGAATATGAAATAAATAAAAAAGATTGGACTGCGATGTAGAGAAGGAACGGAATAAGCCTTTAGAAACTCATTGGACGAAACGCAGAAGTAGACAATGCAGGTAATGTAATTACTCTGGAAATAGTTAATGTCATGTGATAATTTATTGTGTTCATATTGCGATTGTTGTTTTTTATTGCTTTCCTAAATTCTTATTCACATGAAATACTATAAAGGATTTTAATTTAAAAGCTTCAATAACCAAAAGAAAAATCTGCCTTATGATAATAATGTTTTCTAACAAATTAGTAATATCTTTAATTTTTCAAAGCCTTTTACTTTAAAACCGATTCTTTCAAATATCGGTCGATGAATCCAAACGTCTAAGTCCTAGCAATAAATATTCGCATGTTCCGTAAAACTTTAGTAAAATTGGGCAGGATGTAGCCAATTTCAAACGGCATGTGTGTTGCGACACCTATTTTGTACTGGTGAAACTCTATTTATTACTTCGTTTGGTTTTCCTATACAGCGCCATCTAGTATCCGCTGTGAAACTTGCAGTGTTGTGTGCAAGTGCGCCCGCCCTAACGCTGTGAATCGTCGTGATTCACGCAAACCCCGCTAGGTGCCGCTATATTCAATAGAGAGATTTACAAAATTATATTTTTAAACACTCTAAAACCCTGTAAATACACATAATATTGTACGTTTTATTCACACGATTCTAAGCTGTGAAAGACGAGATTAATGATTAGTATATGAGATAGGTATAGAACAAGTATAAAATATGCCGAGTTTGTATGCATATAAAAATAAATATTCTTCCGTGTGTTTTTCAAAACGTATTTTAAATTTACGACAAATGTGAAAGACTAAGTGAAACTTTGTAAACATTTCCGATTTTCATACTATGCTAACTTACACTAATTGCGGTTGTCGAAAAATCTCTAATTTTGAATATTGACTCTGATTATCAAGGAACTTGGCTACTCCTGGTATATACCAAAATATAAATACCAGATCGTTGATGTAGTAAGCCCAAAGTAGGGTTTACTGGACACATTCTAAATACTCCATGTTCTTATTGGTCTGTCTGGTCCAAAATCTTATTTACGGATATAATGATCAATTATACGTATTGGTATAGTAATTAATTTACTGCACGTCTTTTATTTGAATAAACTTCTAGGAAAAAGAATACTAGCAGTAGAATAGAAACGTATAACAGTGGGCAAATGAAACATGAATATTTTTTACAGGATTCAATCAAAATCAAATAACAGAAGACATCTATAAAAAATACTCCATTTGAAGTATGATTGTTATTATAGTTTCGTAAAATTAACATCGCGTAACCTCGGCCTAGGTCTAGACTAGACCGAGTTGCTTGTTTGATGGGTCAACCCGAATTGGCAAAGACAATACTTGGCAAGTGGCGTTATGAGCCTAGACAATGAGAATGGGGTCGATGCACCCATCTTGTATTTGTTTGTGCGGTTTCCTATACGGTTCCTAATTTTTATAACATATACAATAACTAGTTTTCGACCTTAAAGACCGTGACTTCCTCAAAAAAAAAAAAGTAGCTTATGTATTTCAAACAATAGTCTACACTTCTTTTTAATTACATAGAGATACGTCCCAACATTATGCAGGTTAAGGGGTCATTAGAATCCAAAGAGAGGTTGCTTCGCGACTCTCTAAACGCTGTACTCGAGTGCCTACACATAAACAGTTGTACTTTTATTTTAAAACCGCATTTAGAAACGTGTCGTGTTATCGAAGTTACATACATACCGAACATGGTTCAAAGTTGAAAACAGATGTTTCGCGATTAAAGGGTTGCCAAAAACGGCTTGTTGCTGAGCAAATTTTCAGTCTCAAAATGATAAATGAAAACCACATACATTCTAATAATAAGTACATACGTAGTATATACGTAAGTTTTTATGAATGGTAGACTAAGAAAATCATGTTAATAAAGCGATTTCACAAGTGAAATATAACACATAGAAAAGAATATTTAATATAAGATGCGGTCTGTGATTTTTACAAGATACATATTAAAACATAATCCGATTGTCTCAATTGATTTTGAAAATGGCAATAGAAGGTAAATATATAAATATTAAACTCTAGCAGCCTAACATATAAACGCGATATAAAGTTAAACCTGAGTGTAAGCAAAATGTGTACTAATATTTAGGCTGTAGATGTCTACGATTACAACGGCGTTCTATATGAAAATATATTTGCGTAAAAATAAATCTTTTAAAAGGCACCGCAGTGAATCTAATACGTCCAAGTTTTGGATATTAATAAGGTTGTTTGAATAGTAGTGGAGTATTAGTGAATATAGATTAGTTGCAAACTATGATTAAAGTCGGCTACTTGAGATTAATTTTTCACTGAGGCTTATAGAGTGGTGAATTTCTCAAAGGACGTTACAAACTTGATTGAACTAAATAGCAACGCAGAATATTTAGCTCGTCTTTTTAAACAAGATTGCGTCAAAACTTTGGTGTGTTCAATATAAAGAAGAGTTCTGGATTAAATATAAAACAGAGAAAATTATTAACTTTTTAAAAATTAATCTAAGAACCTTTTGTTTATGGTCAAAATAGGTATAATGATTAACAGTCGG
>JAOCNA010000027.1:3766338-3777675 GCA_026546675.1 Papilio helenus | reverse complement strand
TTCAAATTCTCTCTTGCTATAATTATTAATAAACAAATTCAAATTCTTAATAAAATCAAACCATATGAAATTATATCCTAGGAGAGTGACAATAATTAAAATATTATCTTTAATTATCATCGAAAAAGACAAGCAAAGAAAATTAGCGAATATGTGTTTGCGATAGTGATTTTTTAATTTAGTCATATTATATTAAATGCAGACAAAGGTCGGTGATAAGAATTGCATTGTCTTTAGATTGCCCTTAATATGTTTGGCAGCCGTCATTATCGGTGAATTACCGTATGGGTGCGCCGCGATGACTCTGTTGCGAATCATTGTTAACAAGTTAACAAGAAAATATCATTAGTTGTAGTAAATAAAACTGTAAGCTGTAGTTATTTTCAACCGTAACACCTTTTATTGATTATGTTAACTAAACACAAAGAAATTAGAATTTGGTCTCTGTTCCCTTTTCGATTAATTTCTGTTTTTATATATCTGTACTAACATTATAACGAGGAAAGATTTGTATTTTTGTATGTATTGAAATAACTCAAAAAGTACTGAGTCAGTTTTAAAAATTTTGTCACTATTAAAAAGCTTTGTTATCGGCGATTGACATAAGCTTATATTTTTTATTATTTTTTAATTTCACGCGGACAAAGTCGCGACCAACACGCTAGTTTTTTATAATTTAGGCACAAATACATGCATGTATGTCCCCAAAAAATAAAAAAATAATATGGCAAAAAATAAAGACAGAAAATGTGAAAAAAATCTTTAATTTCAATATTGAGTAAATTTAACAAAGCTATAAAACATTTATTACATTATTTGACAAAGGTTTTAGTTTATAATTATTTTATTAGGACATAAAGACACGTAAGGAATTAAATTATTGTAATACATTTGTTCCGAAATTTAATAAAAGCAGTACAAAATATTTGAGTAAGATTTGCATAGAAAATTAAATTTATGTGTAAAAAATATAAATTTACAAACTCTTATGGGTAAAGTTAATCAAAAATATAGTGACGACTTTTTGTAACGTTTTAAATCAACAAAAATATGAAGTAAACATTCTAAACACAATTCTTTTATCACTGAGAAAATAATCAAGAGTACATATAAAATAACACATTTTCCATATCTCTTTAAAATGACTTTACTTATAATTCACGAAAATATAGTTGTACATTTTTATAAACAAAACTTAATTCTTAAATGTAAGCTATACAAAAAACTAAATAGTATAGAAATTTTCCTAATCAAAATCACATTTTAAGGTTATTACATAAAAGAGTTAAACAAAAGTAGACCTTAGACTGGAATTTGTACCTAAAGCCTATGCCAAAACGTAAGAACCCCAATCATTTACACAATGTAGCAAGGGTTTTTACATTTCTGGTCAGACTATGTAATACAGATCACTTGAAATTTGTCAATTTTTGGAGGAATAAAGGAGGTATACTTCTTTAATTACATAAAAAATTAAAGTAAACTATTAAAATAAAAATAATATCACAAACACTTTGTATAAGAATTCCAAATTAGCAGATTGTAAATTATTATAAATATCACAGATAAAATAATAGAGATTTTCTTTAAAAGAATAGAAAAAATAAATCTTAATTTTCACAGTTAGCAGTTTTCTCGCATATACAAAATAACCTATCTTTGTATTGTATGGTACATTTTCCGAAATTTCTGTACGGAGATATAACGCTTATTTGACCTATTAGATGAAATCTCGATTTATCTTTCATAACAGTAGCTTCATACGACATATTTCCCGGTGTTAAAGTAATAGCAACAACGTAATAAATGTTTATTCTCTCTTTGTCGTAGTAATAATGTACTCTGTTAACTTTGCCTAGTGACAAACTGGTACATGTATAACAAGATTTCGTCTTCACAGACGCTATTATACTCTTAATATGGTTAACGACAAATTGCACGGTTTTTGTTCGCTCGTTATCTTTATGAAGGGGATACAGTTCGTGACAGCTGCACCACTTATCGTGAACGGCGACGTCCTGGCATGTACGATTCGGATTAACAACATCGAACAAACTTTGACACTTCAAACAACCTTCGGAGCCTGTTTTACTTCTAGTAGATATTTGATTAACATCTCTTATCGTTAGATAAAGATCGTACGGAGTTATCAATCTAAATTGATTAATTTTTAAAGTCTCCATTATGTTTGGATGGTTATGTTTAAATATATCCGGGATCCAAGCGAAAAGGAACGGCATACGTTCGTCATAATAAGACTCTACATTGATGCGGCGATCACCGAAACGAATGCCATGGTCGCTGAAGAAGAAAATAAAGGTGTCATTCAAAACACCGATATCAGATAGTTTCTTAAAAAAATCCTCAACAAGATAATCTGCATCCTCTGGCCGGCTGTTTATATTGTGACTGAAAGAATTTATCCAGAAGAAACCAAAATTGCGTACTTTTCTGTACGTATGTACAAAATCGAAAGCGTAGTTTAGTACATGTTGCCCTGATAGGTACTTTCCTGAACATACTTGTGATTTGTCGCCGATTTCGAGTTCACCTTTGAGGAAAAATTGCCGCATATAATGATCGGTAGGAGGTGTACGGAATGCATAGCTTCTGCTAAATGTATCCGGCAGTCGTAGATAATCTTCGCCGTACGCCGTTACGTAATTTGCTCTCTTAAAATAGCTCCACAGTATAAACTCATTGCAAGAAGACATTTTTCCCGCGCACTTCTTAATAATTGATGACATATTTTTGCCAGTCAGTGCTGCCATTATATTAGGAATGGTGTTGTCTCCAATCTGAAAAGATTAAAAAAATTATTTTGACTCCGACCGCGAGGAATTAAAAAAAACAAAAGTGAATATGTATGTTCTTCCAGACTGTACTCTACGTCTATGACATCGACATCCGTTCAGCCGTTTGGGCTAAAAACTGTAACAAATATCCATCCATCTAAACTTTCGCATTTATAATATGGATATATGGATGTTATGATATATTTTTTATTATCTAAATACTAAAACAATTTACCTTATGATATCCTTTAAAATTAAGCCAAAGGTTTTTCTTTAAGTATTCAGCTGTACTCGTCATAGTTTGTTCCAATCTTCGTAAGGACATAGAGTCCAAGCCCAGGATGAGAACATTATATTTAGTTTCTAATATGGATTTCGTAATATTTATATTCTTCTTTCTCTTAATAAAGCTGTAAACATCATCGTAAATAATACGCGAATTGTTTCTTACATCCTTTTCGAAGCATTGCACGTTTATAAAATCATCTTCTAGTTTGAATACGTCACTTGACTGCATCGGCATACATGTTGAATACCTGAATTAGTTTAAAAAAATAATTTGCGCTGATATTTCTATATAAGACGTTTAGAATATTGTTTATGATTTACCTTAATTTCCCTATATTTCTTGGAGGAAAATGTTGTTTGAAAAACCTATAACAGCAATAGAAATTATTACTTTTTCCTAAATAACGACTTAGTATTCTGTCGTCGACAAAATATTGTATTGCGTTTGGACCAAATTTCTTCAACAAAACGGCGCGTTTCCCACAATCGATGTTTCTACTTTTTATTGCGTGATTCTTGAAATCCAACACTGATATTGGAATTTGACATCCGGCCGTATCCACCTTATACTCCGTAAGAAATTTTACAATAATCCTTATTGGACACTAGAACGAATTTTAAAAAAGTATTAATAAATCTTAACAATCTTACCAACATTATAAATGCGAAAGTTTACATGGATGGATGTTTGTAAGAGTTTGTAGCCTAAATGGCTGAACGGATTTCGATGAAATTTGGCATACACGTAGAGGATAGTCTGGAAGAATACATAGGCTACTCACTTTTGTTGTTTTTAATTCCACGCGTCGAAGTCGCGGGCTGAAGTTATTTTTACATAAGTATGAATAAAAAATTAACCTTTTTTTATAATTTTTTTAAATCGCTGATCTACTGAGGTTAATCTTTTAAAGTCAGGTTGAATTATGTGATACTTCGATATATGGTACCACTGATACAGAAGAAGTGTAAATAAGAAAGTGCTGATTGCTACCATCCATAAGGCCATCTGAATTTGCTTCATTGTTACTGTTTTAATTAGTTCACCTGTAACAATTTTAACGTTACTCAATACCTATGATTAGTAGCTTATGTATTATGCGTATTATTACCAGCTATGTAATAAAGACATATAATAAAAGAGCGTCGGTGGCTCAGTGGTTTGAGCACTTGACTTGTAATCCAAAGGTCCTGGGTTCGAAACTCTCCACGTATCTCGAAAATCATTAATGTTATTTTCAATTTTTCGAATTTCATATTTACATAATTTACCCAACGTTCTTACGGTGAAGGAAATCATCGTGCTGCCTGCACATATCGGCGAAGAAATTCAAAGATATGTGTGCAGTCAAACAACCCGCACTGGTCCAGCGTGGATTATTGCCTAGTCTCCCAAACTTAGGGTAGGCTCCGAGCCCCTTAGTATCGACGTATAGTGAGCTGGTAATTATGAATGATGAATATGTAATCTATACTAATATTATAAAGAGGAAAGATTTGTATTTATGTACTTTTGGATGTATTGAAATAACTCAAAAACTCTGGGCCGATTTTAAAAATTCTTTCACCGTTAGAAAGGTAATTTATCTGTGAGTAACATAGGCTATATTATTTAATTTCACGCGGGCGAAGTTGCGAGCAACAGCTAGTAAACTATATGTTAACTGTAAAGTATGATTAGACAGAAAACTGTGGTCGAAAGCAACCCATTGTACAAAGTATCATCCCGATTGCTTGTGTTCTTGTCGACTACAACATATTAATGTCTGTAAATCTTCCTACATACATATAATTCAATGTAATCATCACAGCTAGTCTTATGTTACGAGCTAAACTAGTAGCAGTTGTACTAACAAAGTGCGCTGCGCTATTGTTTCGCGTGTATTGTATTTCAAGGTTTACGCTACGTTTAGCTAATTTTTACTTTACCTAACATTGGCGTGAAATTTGCACGATTTAAATTCATCCCATTAGATTCGGTTTTGCGAGTCTTCCTGTCTTGTTAGGCACGGAGTCATAGTTTGTTTTGAGATTTAAACATTTTTTTTCCCATTTGCAAGATATCTTGCTGTAAGTATATTTTACAGATAATGGTGACTATGTATTAACTACTAATGTACTGTAAAACTTGTCTAATTGCTTTAATTTAAAGTTTTAAAAGCCTAAAATGTTATTTTGTATTAATGCTAAATACTTTCGCAATATCAAAATGTCTTTAGTGTTACATGTTTTTATTAAAGTCATTAGCAAATATAAAAATGAATATCTATATAAATTTTCAAGGCGAGTCTGTCTGCATACTCTTTTGTACGCTTTAAATGTTTGCAATTAAACTTTACTTTTAACCACGTTTTTTCATGTTTATAGACACGACTTTCGGAGGTCGTTGTGTTGATGAAACATCAACTCATGCGTTAACTCGAGGCAATTTATTATATTATCTCCTTGTTAAGTCACTTGAATACAATTCGAAGAATAAAATATTATTAACACAATGCTCGTTAAGTAAACTTCATCTTTATTGTTATAAAAACCAATGGTACGGGAGTGTAAAATTATATTAAACATGATAAGGTTAACAAAAGTCAGAGAGAAATATTTATAAAACAAAAATATCTACCATGTGTGGAATCTGAAAACAGTGAGACTCGTCAATCAATAAGATCATTTTTTATAACATAGTTATTATTATAAAGAATGTATGCGCGAATTGACGAAGTTCAAATTTCCAAACAAAACTAGGATACACAAAATGGTTTACGAAATAAATGTTACTTGTCCATAACTATTAGCGAAGGTATAAAAAATATAACAAACAAATTCTAAAACTTACTTGCATTTTATTACTAAAAATAATCATTTGCTGTTTTATGGTCGTTTTTTGATATTAACAGTTGTTTTGTAGTTCATATTTTCCTTAGTTTACACCACTTCACTGAAATGCAATGCATTCAAAGGAGGCTGTGTCGCCATTTTTGTTTTTCCGAGAAGAATCTTAACGCACGCGCTTTGGAGAGCTTTTATTTACTTGAATGGAAAACTATTAATTTTATATCACGGGGATATTATAAAATGTAAGGTTATTTTATTAGCAATCTTAAAAAAACTTGTAATCTTTTGATTTTATTGAATTTTTAAATGAGCTATCACATTTTTATGTACTTCGATACTCCGATGATGATAGCTTGGTAAGATCATGGCTTATGAAAGACCATTTTCTCAAGTATACCGAAGTATTAATAAACCATAATTGACATAAGAATTGATTTTTGTTTTTTCATTTATTTATACTTTACATTTTTATTTCTGTTTACTTTTTGGACACCAACTTTAGCTATTTTTATTATACTGCCATCTATTGTACAACATTTAAAACTTCATGATTTCATACTGGTGGATGTGATTATAATACAGCTGTTGGCCTATAGATGGCAGTGCAAATACTGTTTGGCCTTGGATTTCCAGTGTCGTTTGTATACATGATTATAAAATATGTTGTCATCCTTTGATTCCTAAAAAACTTTTTTAATACAAGAGTTTTAGTAGTGGAATTTCACGGTAAAACAAGGGTTTTTTAAATTCCGTTTTTTTTAATGACATACAAATATAACTTGTAGAAAGGTAAGGTTGATTTGAAAAATTTAAACAAAGGTTTTGTCATATAAAAGTTTTTAATAAATAATATCGCATTCACACACACAAAACACACTATATTACAATAAGTTACACTCTTAATTTAAATACTAAAGCAAATGTAATTGAGTCTTTAAGGCTTAATTTATAAATATAGACTATAAAATGATGTGGTGATTTTTATTGCAATTGAAATACAAAAAATTACAAATTCTGTATTACAAAGTTTCGGTGGTCTAATTACAGTATCATAAATTAGGTTGCAAAGTTCATGGAGTTATTTCATTTTAGTAAATAAATTTAAAAAGACAAACATATAAAAATACGATTTGTTTTTATCTCAATTAGTTTAGTTTTTCGTTTTCTGTCACATTAAGAGCGCGCGCACACCTGAAACTCAACTATCGCACAACTGTTTAGTCTCGTTTTGATTCCTATGAATTTATATCGAGGTGCGGACACTACTCGATGTTAAGTTTTGCAACTAAACAGTTGAATTGGCTGCGTAACAATCGACAATCGCACAACGGTTTTGCGATTGTTTAGTCAAAGGTGTGCACTCGCTCCGGAAAAATTAACCGTCTTGTTACAAAAATATTAACTATACTGCTTTGATTATAATCCGCTAGCAAAGTATCAAATCGTTTAAATAAAGGTCAAATCGATTAAACTGTTTAAAACATTCTTGAGATATAACTAAAAAGAAACGATTACACCACGTATACATTATCCGGTGTTACCTACACTAAGGGAGTAAAGACTTAATGACAAAATAGAGTTGAAAGTTTTGACAAAATAAAAGTGTTAAATATTTTTGTATTAACAATTAAATTCTATTTGTAGATGTATCTAATTGATAAGCCATGTGAAAAATAGATGAAGAAATGCTAATATAAAAATAGTGTGATATCATATTTACAAGTGTTTTCTTACTTATTATCCAACTAGTGGTAGTTTTATTGTAAAATATAATAAAAAGTAATAAATAGGGGTTTATATAAATGAATCTTCAGTCTTATAGAATGCATAATACGAAAAGCAAACATTACATACTTGATTAATTATTAGAAATAGCACAGAAATGATGAGGGAAGTTATAGATGACCAGAAATTTAAAACCAAACAATTTTCTGTTCTTCTTCTGTTTTCATTTATGTTATTGGCATAAAAAAATCATTCGAAATTGTATAAACTCATAAATAAATTCGAAACAAACGAAAGTCACAAACTTAAAGTTAGAGCCGTAATATTTTCATATGAAAAAGTATAAAAAACGAATGTTACATTCAGAAAATCAATCTTGAATTACACAGCGTAATAAAAAAACAACTGACTATTAATTACGGAATGAAAACACCAAAGATCTAAAGCTGTACAATTCTTCGAAACAAGACAAACACAAAGTCTCGATTTTCTTAAATATTTGCTGGAAAATAATACAATAATGTAACTCACTCGATTAATTGATGTGACAAGTATCTTTCTAATTTATAAAATTGTTCTGTTAAAGTGAGATCCATGCGGCAAAAGTTAGTTATTTTATTTCTTATCTGGCGTTATAATTTTCAATCTTCTTTCGTTTTAGATGGAGATGGACATTCTGTAAATAAAAATTATTTTAATGTCATATACAAGTGTACATTTTACTGCAAGTGTATGTTTTAATTCTGACTTACATTTACGAAATAAATACCATAGTCATATAAAGTCGCGGTATTTCAACAGTCTCTCTAATTGGCTCGTTTCTTGACATAGACCACATACTAGCTTTTGACAACCCTAACTTTACATCACACTCCACGGTCAGTCACAGGAGTGCGACTATTACTACACTTCTTGTTTGAGGACTTGTGTAATAAGTGTGTACTCACTGCAAACGGAGCAGGCGATCTCGTCGCTGTTGTCGCCGCAGCCGTCGCGCCCCGAGCACGCCACCGCCGTGCTGCGGCAGCGCCCGTTGCCGCATCTCAGCGGACAGAAGTCAGCCGCACGCCATCTGAACAAAAATAAGATTTTATAGCACAAAACAACAACAAACACCCTATCATGTGTTGAGGCTATTCCCCTTAATATGGGCTAATGTTACAAAGAAAGTGTGTAAAATGGCTTCATTGTACTAGAAAATAATGAAAATAGTTCACGAATCAACTATTACGTATCACTAACTTCTCAAAATTCTAAAAGTGTTTAGACTGAGGTCAGAATGTTACTTACACCCATGGCACGTGTCTCTTAATAGGTCAAGCTTCACGCATATGAACAAAATGTGTGCGATCTAAATACCATAATACCACGGTATTTTACTATGGTGTTTGCTGCCATTGTGTAGTACTATTTGGTAAGCAAACATAACGGAACTCGACCTCATTTTGGATTAAAAGAGTTATTAGTTGATCCTTTAATAAATCTTGCAATCAGATTGCTGTATTGATCTAAGTAGTAGATGTAAAATTTTGTGGTTAATTGTGAATACGATTATTTTTGAGTGAGTAATTACCTTGATTGTTCATTACATAGATGTGGTGGCTCGTCGGACCCGTCTTTGCAGGAGAGGATCGCATTGCAGAACTCGTACTCGGGCAAACATTCGCCCGACCCGCATCGGAAAGTATGACGTGGACATCTGGAAAGAGAATCGATATTAGTTTACAATTATAGAAGACTCCTACTAAACTCATGATAGGGATAGTAGTTTTATTAAAATAATAAAGACACCCTTACTTCGTAAAATTCTCCCTTGCTTTGTGTGTTGTGAATAAGTTATTGACGTTTTAATTATAGATAGACACTAAGATAACACGTAAAGTTAACAATGAGTACCTCAAAGGTAGGTTAGAGATTTTAGTGTGCCCTCATAAACTGCATACTAAGCGCGTATTAAATTGATATTTAAGAACAACCAAAATGTTAGTCTTTCATAAGCTGGGTGCTTCTTTACTTTCTAATAAAAAAGCCATACCCCTTGCGCTTGGTGGCTCTGCAGTTTTTCTCGTCCTCGCCGCCGGGGCACTGCACGCTGCCGTCGCAGCGCGCCGCACGCGACACGCACTGCCCGCCCGGCCCGCCGCAACGGAACGCATGCATGGGGCAACGCTCACCGGAACCATCTGAGGAATATAACATTAAATAAAAACTTATAGATTGCTGAATATTTCAGAAGAAATCATATTGATCCAATCAAATTTTAATTTATGTTTAAGATAACTGATTGGAAACTATGCATTCTTCAAGTAAAAGGCTTTAGTAAAAGTAAAGAATGAAAGAGAGAGTATTTGTGTGCAATGATATGAATCAGGGCGTAGATAAATAGTAGGTAGCGACCTTTACCGCTGCCTTCGCACTTCTCATCGGAGCCGTCGGGGCAGTCCTTGCGGCCGTCACACACGAAGAACCAGCTGATGCACGCCCCCGTTGAACGACACTGAAGTAAATCAAGAAACTGCATCAGTGTTGTCCATAAAAAAAAAGAATTAGTATACTAAGCTGTTTTTATTTGACTTTTTTCGGACATTTTGTAAAAACTCGACAAATTGCATATAAAAGAAATTCAGTCATAAATTGTTGTGAAAGAAAAGTACATGTTTTATAATAGTTTCATGTTCACTTTTATATAACTGTCCGCTAATATCCTTACCTGGAAGGTTCCTGGCAAACATCCTCTGTTCCGTGCCGAACACGCGGATGTCGAGTTGGTGCGGAATGCGCAATCGCATCGCTTGTTCACACATTTGGAGTAAACATCTACTTGGTGACACTGCGAGTCTCGGATGCAGGGCATACCGAGAGACGCTGGCCCAAGGTAAAACACGGAGGAGACCTCGGCACGTATACGATTCTTATCTGAAAATGTATTAATGAAGTATTATTTTTTGTGTGAATTGATATATAATTACAGTTGCATTAAAATTAACAAACCTTTTGATGAAGATTTCTTTGGATGTCCACCTTTGAAAGGCTTCACCGAACTCGTTTGTTGTTCCTTTACTCCACCGCTCTTTTTGTTTGCTTTCTTTTCAGTGGTCGGTTGTGTTACCACTCTGTATACAGGCTGGTCGTTTGCATGCAAATTGGCTGTCATTTCTTCGACGCGAATTACTTCAGTATGATCGCCTTCCTTCCTGTTCGCGACTGGCATCTGTTTCACGGGTTCTAAAGTTGGTGTCTTTATAACCGATTGCAGTAATGAATTGCCTCCTTCTTCTGTAGTTAACACATCATTTTTTCCCGGGATCGTCGGTAGCTTACTCGGTTCAACCTCATCGGAGTCAACCAAGTCGCCGAGCGGCACAAAAGTTTCAAGAGACCCTGGATTTATAACTGCAGGTAAGTTCAAAGTTTTTATTGGCGTTGGAATATTATGTATAGTTTCCTTTGAAGCCTCGACGACCAAAGGTTGATTCATGAGGCTTTGATCGATGACCACTGCCTCGGTGGAGAATGTTGGTATTTTCTGCGTGATGCATCTGTCTCCAATTTGTTTGAAAAATATGTTGCACGCGCATCGTCCGAAAAGATTTGGGATTACGAATTCACAGTGACTCTCCTTGTCCCATAGGCGGCAATGTTCGTTGCTATAGCATACGTGGCTCGGGGGAGCGGCTGGAATGTAAATGAAAATGCTTTT
>JAOCNA010000027.1:3753728-3766238 GCA_026546675.1 Papilio helenus | reverse complement strand
TTTTAAAAATTCTTTCACCGTTAGAAAGGTAATTTATCTGTGAGTAACATAGGCTATATTTTTTAATTTCGCGCGGGCGAAGTCGCGAGCAACAGCTAGTTATATTATACGATGCTTTGATTTTTCTTAGAACCGATTCTATTTAAATGAATTTAAAATCATAATCTGCATAATAGACAAATCACCAGCTATCATTCTAACTATAGTCTACACTTTTTTAAACCATTCTTTATTCGTTATTCCCTTCGAATGTAGAATTCTCGAAGCGTTGAAACATTAATCGGGAAGTAGACAGATAAGTCACGCGCGCGCGGGCATTGCATTTGCCATAGTGAATAATGCAAGGGACACGTGCGGACTCCACTTTGCTCTCAGTCATGGAATGCTTAAGCGCTGTCGTGTTATTTCTAGATAGATAAAAGTGCAACAGAATGTAATCTCATATAATATGTATGTACACAAACATATATTAAAATATAGTGTAGATTGATTGTTACGTATACATTTTTCCCTAACCATCTTTTGTGCCATGTGGCTATGAGGAACAGAGACTCAGCAATCGTAGAAGATCTGCAAAAAATCGCATAAGCATTGTACAAGCAACATCCGTCGTCACAGATTTTATTTTAGTTTATTACATTCAATAAACTTGTAAATGCAAGCTGTCGTCAAACAACTTTCCCTACAATTCCCAACTTTCTCTTTCATGTAGAAATCTATATTTCATAACGACGAATATGAAATGAATCGCTAAAATAAGTATTTATGAATATTAAACTACCTACTTACAATCATTGGTTCAATGTAAAGACAGTTAATCTATACTAATATTATAATACTAGTTGTTGCCCGCGACTTCGTCCACGCAATATTAAGATAAAAAAGTAGCCTATAATATGCCCCCCGTCTATGTCAGCTACCCTTCAGTGTTCCTTTTGAACGTTCTTCAGTGTTTTTTTCCTGTCGAAATCGGCCCAGCGGTTTCGGAGATTACCCGGAACAAACGTGGCTGCCAGACAGACAGACAGATAAAAAAAATTAAATGCGATTTTCGTTATCAGCAACGCAAATACATCATCTTCCCGATATCTGGATTTTTTCTTTTGATATTACAAACAGACACTCCAATTTTATTTTACTGAACAATTCCACAACTGTTGTGTGATTGTCGACTGTCGATTGTTTCACAGCCAATTCAACTCTTTAGTTGCACAATTAAAAATCGAGTAGTGTGCACACCTCCATATAAGCTTATAGGAATCCAAGTGAGACTAAACAGTTGTGCGATAGTTTAGTTTTAGGTGTGCGCACATTCTTACTCGAATGTCTTATTATAGCTCAAACAACGTGTAATCAAGGAATGGGTCGTGTGATGTACGAACGTTTACCAAATCAACAACTGCACGGCTTCGACGACGATGTTGTGAGTATAATGTCATATAGTTTTATTTAATAAACATAACAAGAGGAAAATAACAGGAAGTAAAGTAAACGTTTACTTCCATATTATCAAAGTCATATCATGCTCTACTTTAGAATTATGCAATAACATGCTAAAACTATAACAAAACATTTATAGAATAATACGACACACGGGTCATATTATAATTATGAGAACTGTATAACTTGGTTTGCACAATGACACGAATTGGAGATAGCAATCTACTTCACTTCCTGCATTCTTAATGAACAATGATGGGAATTTTTCTCATTAAACCGATCGAATCTATACAATCGACTCAATGAGGAAAAAATCCTATACAAGTGATCGTTTGGTAGTTTGAGCCAACGGAAAACAAACAATGATTCTAAAGAGTGATTGATTTTAAATTTAATAACCAGGTACGCGAGACAGCGCCGCCTTTTCGCGTATTAGAGAAGTGCCAAGATCTATGCCTGCGCGATCGATCGGGCAACAGCCTGGTCCGTACGTGCAATTCCATAGACTTTCAACCAGGAGCGAGGATAGCGGCGTTCAGCCCTGAACCGGAGTACGAAGAGTCCACTTGCTACCTGACGAGAGAGCAAGCCGCTCCTGAGGGTATCGGCACTCTTATGATCGTCCCGAATAGTGTTCACTTCAACGAAATCTGTCTCACTTGTAAGTGTTGTATTTGCAAACGTTTAATGCTATGACCTTTTCCTTCTTGTCGACTTTTTAATACGTAATGATAAGAATAAATCTTTGCCATGCCGTGCCTGAGTAACGGTGCAACACTAGATCATTGGCATATACGTCCCGTCTCTATGACATCTGTCAATGTCAATCACAAGGTTTAAGTTTGAGCGCGCCATTCTGGCGGGAATCAGTAGAATGAGTATCGAAGTAGATTTACGTTATTAAGATTACAAGTATTATTAACTCTAAAAGTAACTTGTACACGTAACTTCCGAGGTAGTAATTTAGAAAGATTTAATTCTAAAGCTGAAAACAAAAGATTTCTTACAGTTGTTCTGGTCTTTCAAGATTGTATTGTTACTAATAAATTGTTTTCTTCCAGCAAATCGTCCGGAAAGGGAGTGTCCGTCACGTCGTTACGTTTTTGAACGTCATGCTAGAAAGCGTCTGAAGTTACCACCTTCGGATCTCAAAGAGATAATGGTCGCGAACCGCACCGAGTGCGAGGACAAATGCTTGGGAAAGATTGGCGTTGGAATATTATGTATAGTTTCCTTTGAAGCTTCGACGACCAAAGGTTGATTCATGAGACTTTGATCGATGACTACTGCCTCGGTGGAGAATGTTGGTATCTTCTGCGTGATGCATCTGTCTCCGATTTGTTTGAAAAATATGTTGCACGCGCATCGTCCGAAAAGATTTGGGATTACGAATTCACAGTGGCTCTCCTTATCCCATAGGCGGCAATGTTCGTTGCTATAGCATACGTGGCTCGGGGGAGCGGCTGGAATGTAAATGAAAATGCTTTTAGTATTGATTTGTAGCCGTTTATAGACACGACGATATCGCAATAATAATCTGATAGTACCGTGATTATAGTCGGAGAAAACGCCATTAACTATTTCAAGTAGCTATTTTCTCGATAATGCTTGCAACTTTAATAAATTCCTTAATAATACATCAGTCCATCTACACATTATGTGCTCGATACATGGAAGAGCTCTAACCTGTTCCTTATTAAACGTTTTCATATTTTACTACTGGTGTAAAATCTACGTCATATCTTAGTTAATTATTGGATTTGTCACATTATACTTTTAAAGACGGAAAATTAAAGTTAAGTGTTTGCTAAATACAAATATATATACGTTTATAGGTAAAATAAGTTTATTCAAGAATTTTATCAGGTCAACTTGCTTTCTTTTAGTATTCCTTCATTCGTCTAATTTAAAGTAATTGATGCAAAATAATACACAAAATGGTAATATGATTAGCGTTAATGTTATAATCTAGCACAATGTAGCAAAACACGCCAGGGGTCAACATAAACTGGTTTTCTCCGAAATTTCTTAATTCCATTGCACGATATTTGCCTTTATACGTAAAGAATACACGGAAGAAATGTAGGCATTAATTCGGTTAACTGTTAAATTAACATTAATTATAAACATTTAACAGAGATAAGTACTTTATCGTTCACATAACTGGAGCACATTGCAGAAATTCTTACAGTACCCGACATAGCTGTGAGTTATTTTCTACCGATCTAGATTTTAAAATGTTATAATGTCAATGTAGATATATTAGTTTATCTAGAATTGAACAGTTGAGTTGTATTAACACAATAACATAATAATAAAATCGTTATAACTGATAATAAGACCGGTTCACACGGGCGTCGGTTTATCGTTACAATTACCTTCAATGATTTATTTTCTTCCCACAAACGTGAAGCAAAACAATGCGGAAATTATTACCATTAGGCGTTTATGTTTTTGAAAACGAGTTTGGTTAACTTATAGAATGAATTTAGAATTGCGTTTTGATGCGATTAGATATTTAAAAATGATTTAAGAATAAATGTCGATACAATAAATCTTTTAAAAATGCAATATAAACTTGTTTTATTATTATTTTATTTCATGTTAAGTACATTAAATAATACATATCAGACTTTCGAAAATAATTACCAAAGAGTATTAAGTAAACACGATCATTACTTAACACTTAATATTCGACTTTCTTCTTACCACTTCAGGAAATTACTTGGCAAGTTAACTTTCGATACGGCACATAATACAAGATGTGGCGTAATCAATTCAGTGCAAATTTCAATATCTCATGTTTAACAGGATACAGGAGGAAATATGCAAAACATGGTAACTATTATTACAGTAATACTTGATTTTGAAATGTAAAAAGATTGTGATTGTATTAATTAAATTCTGTCATCAGAGAAATAACAAAACTTAGTTTAAAGGTCAGTTACAATGCAGGGTTACTGATGTTTCCATTTATTTTATCATTAGTGTTAGGTTATACTAAATTACAAAGGATTAATACTCAAGTTACGTAGTTCGGAAACGCATTTCAAGAATTTATCGAAACAAAACACTAACGAATGGTTAAACATACTTGAGAAATTGGCCATGAATATACAAGATTTTAGTTTTTCTTAGATGACATAATTAAAGTCCAGTTACACGGACGTATCCGTTAATTGTTATTCCAGACAGAAACATTTATATTTTACTCTAGCTACAAATGCTTATAGATCCAAGTTAATTGTTATAACACCGCAAGTAAGCACACCTATTGTGTCCATACAAATCGTTTGATATTATCATAATAACGAAGTAATTTGTATGTATAGTGTAATGTAATATATGTAGACTTACGAGAAAGGCACGTATGTTTTCTGAATTGTAAATGTCCGTCGGTGCATCGACACACGCCGTCCAGGCAGGCGCTGAACGCCACTTTGAGGGTGCACTGTTCGGACACGATGCATTCAGATCCCAGCAACGTCGCTGAAACAAGGAAAATACATTAATAACTAAGTGACTATATTGGTCTCCTAAAAGTCTTCTTTCCATTTTCTACTTTCCTCTACATGTTTGAAGTGGAATTGGGCTTTATCTATACTAATATTATAAAGAGGAAAGATTTGTAGTTTTGTATGTATTGAAATAACTCAAAAACTAATGGGCCGAATTTAAAAATCCTTTCACCAATATAAAGGTAATTTATCTGTGAGTAACATAGGCTATATTTTTAATACCAAGCGGGCGAAGTCGCGAGCAACAGCTAGTTTTTTATAAGTAAAAAGGTCATCTTACTAATATTATAAATACGAAAGTTTAGATGTATCGATGGATATTTACTACGTATCTCTAAAATAGCTTAACAAATCTCAATGAAATTTGGCACAGATGTAGAACATAGTCTGGAGGAATACTACTTACTAAGTTTTTTTTATTTCCGCGCGGACAACTTCGCAAGCCAAAGCTAATGGCCAATGAACGAACTAAATACCTTTTCAAACCTAATTATTAGTTCGATATATTATCGAAATTGAAAACAGTTCTATGAAATTACTAATAATCAAACGGGGCTTCTAGCAATGGGCGTCGCTGTCCATTACAATCCTTGTCAATGTGAAATGTAGGCGAACCGTTTAAGATCGTAGAGTTCACGACCCTAGGGCGGACTTGACCCAATTCAGTTTCAAGTTCACCGTTGGCTCAGTTTGGCTCCGTACGACCGGGCGGGGCCATTAATTTGCATCCAATGGACGTAATATTTCCGCCGTCGTTTCACACGAGCCACCCGGAATAAGGTTAACGTGTGCCCACATTCCAGACGATACGATCTTTTTCTTTGATGTGGCGATGCTTTAAAATGCACTTTCATAATACTTGCATGTAGATGCTTTGAATGATTGCTGTCACTCCTTTCTTAGCATTCTTTCGCTCATTGTCTTCATCTACATCTAAACTATAATATATATTATAAAGAGAATAGATTTGTATTTTTGTATGTATTGAAATAACTCAAAAACTACTGGGTCGATTTCGAAAATTCTTTCTCCGTTATAAAGCTACATTATCGTTGAGTAACATAGGCTATATGTTTTTACAATTTTTAATTTCTCGTGGACGAAGTCACAAGCAACAGCTGGTCTTATTATCTTTAAAAGTTATATCTTATTTTATATGCAGTTAAATGTCGTATTTAATATGTATACCACACCTTAAAATGATTTATAAATGCTAATTAAAAACCAATAACCTTTCTCAATACTATATTTATAAGTTTATTGTTTTACATTAAATAATTTAATCGTCATTTTATTTTAAAACACATTCTTATTAACTACCAGTTCTGGTTTTTCAAAAGAATGCATTCGAAAGTTTGCATAAAATGTTTATTACCGTGTCAATTTTACATTATGTAAAAACTCTAGTACCGATTAAAATGCCACCATTTTTAACTTCCTTTTTATATTTCAACACTTTTATTTAATGTCCCGTAGTATGCTTTTTCCGTCATATGCATAGCTTCCGAACAATTAATAAATGTCTGTCGACGTTATTAAGCGAACGTATATCAAAATATATGTTTCTATTATACATTGACTAGCTATTAATCAATGATCAAGTGTGTAAGTTTATCATTTACTTAATTAATGGATTACCATAATGAATATTGCAACACTTTGGAAATTATTTGCACAGACAAATTAGTCGTGGTCGTGGGCACCGATGGGTTCCGAACCTATCCGGGATAGAGTGACTAAGCCTTAGTCAACATTGGTTTACAAATTGGTGATGAATTAACATATTAATTTTTGTACTAATCAGACGTCTTCTTTTTTCTTTTTATACTTAAACAGTTAACAGCTGCTATCGGGCGTAGTTAAAACTAGATAATGCAGTATTTGAAGTGTTTTAAAAATCTTTAATTTGTCCCTTAAATTGTCTATTAAATTCAACAACATAATGACACATAAATCCCAAAACACAGATCAAAACGACTAACATTCGCGTTTATTAGATTTGGCGCGCTCTGACAGCCGTGAAAAATGATTCGCGTGACTTTTATATTTCCAATCGCAACGATTTAATCTGCGGCCTATTTCTATAAATGCTTGCGATCGATAAGTTCAATCGCCTTCGATATAGAGGCGATGTTACACTTTACAAGTTAACAATAGAATTTTGTTGAATTAAACGATCATCGATTAAATAGACGTATCGAGAACTGGCACGATCAAAATACGGATTCGAATAAAAATATTCAATGTCAAGGTCTGGTCGATTATAAGAATTTGGATTACGAGCCATTACATTCGAATCATGGAATTGGCACGCAATCGTCATAAATGTCGTTTGAGCTTGTGTATTCCTGGAACGCGCATTAAGGCACCTTACTGTAAAACTACATACATGACTAAGCGGACTTGGATAGCCTTTTACAGTCTATGGGCCCTCTATCTTCATAACGGTTACCGTCTCGCGAGCCTTAAATCACCTGGTCGAATATTAGCTATATGCGTACGACACGCCTATGCAATACGATAGTGTAATACTCGAATGCAATAAGTTGTACACTGTTTGCCCACATCTTTACGTTTCTAACTGCATTTGTTAGAACTGGCTAAGGCATGTGACGTCACTATTACTGTTATTGTTTACATTAATTGAAATCATGTTTTAACTCTAAGATTTGTATGTTCGTAAAGCTTTTCGTATTGCTGTGAGCGAAACTATTGATTATTTACAAATGAAACACTTATTAATTATTTACTAGTGTTATTATGCTAATATATTTAATCGCGGTGTTTATTGATTGAGCCTTTGCAATGAGTCATCGTCAGGAAATGCCCGAGTAGAACTTCATAATACAATTTTTATAAGACATGTAGAGTATACTTTATGCGATGTTACGCTTCAAAAATAAAATATTGATATATTGATTATGATAAACATTAATAATGAAAAAATGTCATCACCTGCAATATTTAAATATGTAATAAAAATAATTATTTACCGTTTAAAATTGCCACGCTTTCGTTGGCCTTATTTTTATCAATGCAACATATCACTGTTCTCCATTATCTCGAAGATTTGTAGCAAAAAATAGGTTCAGACAAGTCTGGATTGTATATAAACAAAACAAGGTGTGTATCAATTATGAGTGGGTTCACATAATTTTTGTTTTTGCTCATTAGTGTCAAGAGATCGTGTGTTTCGTGGGCCTACATTGCACTATAACACAGTTCAACTTTTTTCCTTTGATCTGGGTTAATGGACGAACTGTACCGTGCTTGAGGTGATGCTGTCATGTTATACTTGCTCACTGTCTCGCGATCTTACGAGAACACGCATATGCTTAATCTACGTTCACACTACACAAAACATGTTGTGTTTACAGTTTCAATAAACAATGTTTAAAAAGTTTTTAAGAAATTGTGATCGTAATATACTTTTATGGTAATATTTCAACAGCACAATTAGTTATTAATAGAGTTACATTAAAAAAAACCGTTGACCAAACGGTTACAATAGATAATTAAAGAAACGGTTTGTTTTATTACATTTTTATTATAAAATTTTCCGAGATACGGAATAGTAATGCTCTTTAAAAAGTAAATTGTGCGATTATTTGATACGTGAGAACAAGTAAACGGAAACACATACAGCGATGTTTGTTTACAATTCAATGCTTTCTCTTTTAAAACAATTCTTTAAGATAAAATCTAAAGTAAATACTACCTAACTAAAATAACATATTAATCTTAGTTATAAATGTATTAGAAGCAAAATATTTTTAATACATATCTTGTAAAGTACGATGACAAAGCTCGAATTGTGTTGTAATCAGTTAGTACGTACTACAAGATTGCATCTCAACACCCCAACAACTAAACAAGGATTTATTGGTACCGGTCATGATTAAACTGTGGTCGCTCGGTGAATCTTGTCAGGGTATTACTGTTTTTTTCCTTCAATATAGATTGTTCAATGTATTTGCATGTGCAAAGAACTTCAACACCTTATGATGTTACGAAATAATGTTTATACATTTCGCGAAAATTCGACATTTTGAACGACAATTTGATTGGGAAATAGTAAGTTTATGTATTAAAACTTTCCACAAAAATACAAACAATTTGTTAACGTAGATTCTTCCGTTCTCAATAATGTTTACAAAGTTTTTCCTATACAGACACAAATGTTTCCATTGATATGTCAGCGATAATTACATCTTTCTATAGCTGTCGACGGCCGACTGTTAGATCTGTTGGAACGGTACGCGGTGTCAGTTACTCTGATAGTGTACGATGATTGCTGACGGCTGGCGGCTGGCACACTGACCACTGCCCGACTGACGACTGACAGACATTGACAGCTGACAGCACATGTCTAGACACGCGTAGCCTATTTATCTAGGACAGGGGTGGCAAACATTTATGCTTAAAAGTGCAACTTTTTAAGAAATGTTTAATGCGGTCTTAGACGTGACATTGAATAATTTCGACTGTGATTATTACGTTATGGTGCATCTACTTCACAATTTTTCGTAGTGTTACTATGATTATCGACGTGCCCAAAATATGCCGTGTGCCATTTATGGCACGTGTGCCAATGGTTCGCTACCCCTGATCTAGGAGATAGCGATCTGCGCATCTTTATGCTCAATGGATTTTTAGAACTAAATATCGTGGCGTGTCATAGTTAATTTAGTTTCAGGTGGCAAAATTTTTACAACATAAAAAGGCATAGGTCATTAAGAAATAGATGGATTTCAATATGAAATTCTCACGACCTCAACGTTATAAGTGTATAAGTAAAGCGTAAGGCCATCATCATTTCTTAAGAACATGACCGTATTATTTCACAGAAAACATTTAAAAAATAACGAGAAGAAAGTGTGTGTGTGTACATTTAATGTCGCAGTTGTAGCGATGACACCGGTCTTTCGCAAAAATTGTACTCCAAATTGCAAAAGAACCGTTGCACACCCATGTACCACTTGCTCGATTCGGTCTTTTGTTCTGAATAGGGTGAAGAAAGTACGCCGAGCGTGGGATTATGGGACGATCGAAATAAAAGCATTTGATAACGTCGATAGCATCGCGTCGCAGACAATCTTAAAGGCGGCTTCGTGCATTTTGGTGCGCTGCAATCTCTACACTTTGTCTACAATATATTCTCACGCCCGAAACCTGAATATTTTATAAATGTTAAGTTTTTTGAAACAATTGGATGATATATTCATTAAGCTCACCTAGCTTGGTATAGTATTATCTGTGCCTATATAGATAATGTAGTCTGCATATTTGACATATAAGCAAGGATGCAAAGGTCACATAGAAAAGTCGGAGCTACTTAAAAGCCTATTAATTTAGATATGAACCTGAGATATATTTTTTTCCTATCTTAATATAATATAAGGTTAATGATAGACATGATAAGCATTTAATAAGTAAAAGAGCTATAAAATTAAACTTTATCTACCGCTTTCTTGATTATGAATAACCGTTAGATAATTAAAGAAGTATTATTATATTTCCGCGAACGGATCCTATGCAAATAAAATAATCTGAAGAGAAATGAATAAGCAGATCTCTTACAGCGCACACAATGGCCCGCATTGATTGCTCAATTACAAATATTTGAAATCAGAAACCAGCAAAAGCAAAATGGAAAATCATTGATTAGGGGTATTGAATGTTAGTCTATAAAACCAACATGATTTTGCATTTAGATAGCAGTTAACGATCGTAGATTTTTTATGCACTAATTCGAAATTTATTATTTTGTAAAAGCATTCATTCAAAGATTGTAAACGTGTTTGCGTTTCTCTCAACTAGTCTTTTATTTTTACCAAATACAAAAACAAAAATTAAAAATTTGGTAGTACTTTATTTTATGTAACAATCTGAATAACTTTCTTTCTTTCTTGTTAATTTTAATGTGTACTTCCCACAAAACAAAGAATTTTTATAAAAATTCCGATATTTATTTCCAAATGATTGGAAAGCGAAATTCTCTGAGCGTAGCTACCAATTTTTTTATATTTCGATGACAATGGTTACGTCGAGTATCATTTAAGTGAAAGTAATTTGTAAGGCTGACCGCAGACTAGCAAAGGTTGGAAGACTGTTGTCGGCGATACTGCGCCAATAAAACACCTCGTAAAAATACTTCCATTTACGTCTCTAGCTAGCAACACTACCGCAGCAAAATTGTTAGGGGTTATTGACACAGCATTGTGTGTATGTAACATGCATGTGGGCTTATAATTTAGCTAGCAAAGATTATGAAATGTTTGGTCAGTTTCCGATGTATAGTGATAAAGGCATTCTTGGTAAATTTGGGAACTCTAATGCTAGATAATAGAATAATTATTAATGTATTATTACCACACTTAATAATTCATAACTACACTTTGGTAGGACAATAAAATATACGTACTTTTGCGCACAATTTGCACTAAAAAATTGTATCCTACGGAAGTGATCCAGACAAAATGCAGTCTAGTCTAGCGTTGAGATGCGCGTGGGCTGCAGATCGCGTGAAGACGAAACCACCGTTTTTGTTAACAGAGTAATAACTATTATATTAACAACTCAACTCCTATAAGATTAAGAAATAAAGCCATCACAACATAAATGATGACAATGGTATTTGAATTGTTACTCTAGATTTGGTCTTGGTCTAAGGACAATTTATAATTCAAATTATTTAAATGTGATAATGTCTACGTATTGTTATGACTTGACTGAAAGTTTTAAAAAATCCGTGTAAGTGAAATATAACTAGGATACTTACATTCAAGACACGTGTAGTTGTCAACTTGGGCGTAATAAGGTTGACAAGAGCAAACTCCTTTGTCGCAGTGTGAATTTGAAACATTGCACTCGGCGCTCTTCCGACAATGGGTGCCGAGAGGACCACCGCCTTCCGCTTTTGTGATCTGAAAAACAAACAATACACGTGAAAAGTTGGGAACCAACTTGGGAGTTTTATTTCGAAGATTTTTTTTGCGAGGGCATTAACCTTCTTTGCTTTTATTCTTCCTGATTTATATATTTTTATTAAAATACAAGTATTTCAGCCACTAAAAACTTGATTCCCATACATTTCCATTAACCATGTCGAAGCTCTAAGTAGCATACTCAGTAGAAGTCACCACTTTACGAATTAACGTTTGGTAGAATTTGCCACTTGTACTTTGTCCATCGGTTACCGGTTCCACTCGCAGCTCCTTGAAACATGAGCTTCCTTATTTATGTAGCTAAGTGAATTACCTTGGCCGTAAGTTTACAACAAATATGACATTCAGTGCTAACTTTTGCAATCCGGTGTCACTTTATGAAAATCACTTTAGAACTTATTTAATTATAATATTTTGTAATTTATCTTTATAAAATCATTTAGTTATTTAAAGAGGGAGAATATTAGAAATCTATCCGAAATCCCTATTCTAAATAACCAAAAAACAGTTTGTACATCATCAACTTGTCCTTATCCCTACTGAGGGTCGGCACAGTATGTGCTGCTCTTCCATGCAATTCTATCAGCCGTTATATTTGAATCCAC
>JAOCNA010000027.1:3728756-3749063 GCA_026546675.1 Papilio helenus | reverse complement strand
CAGATGATTATAGTCTAGGAGACTGTGGTACGAATTAGTACTTTCTAAAACAACTGATATTTGTTTTAAAAAAATGTTATACTGGAGCATGTTTTTATAAAGTTCAGCGTGATAACCTTAATTTAATAGCCCCTAAAACTGTCTGAAATAATAATTTCTAAGACAATGTGTATTTTAGTTTGCGGCTTGTGATCTTCCAAGAAAAAGGTACACGTATAAAGTTCCATGTTATGACACACGTATAAAAAGTTATGGAAATATTTATTGATTAACTTTTATTGCAGAGCTTTACCTTTAGATTTATATTGCGTTTGTTATTTTATAAGATGCAACTTGTTAAGGTTTTTAGATCAAACTATGAACAATTAAGGGGAAAACAAACTAAAACGGTAACTTAGAAATGTTAAGAAGGAAATTAGTACCGCGCTATAGAATTGGTGCAACACTAGATTATCGGCATAAATGTCACGTCCCTATCTGACAGCTGTCAAATGTCATTAGACGCATTGAAAATTGCGCGCGATCCTGGCGAGAAGAGTGGTTCTGAATTTTTGGAAGTTAATCAGTAACTATTAAATATGAAATGTTGCCATGTTTGTATTTATGTTCAAATTATTATGTGTCTAAACGCATACGAGACTATTGATGCAAGTCCTGTCTTTATGTTATTTTAAAAATGTTTGATCAAACCAAAGAAGGTATAAGTAAACATTTACAATTTGGAATGCAGTTTTCTGATTAGTCAAGAACAAATGTTTACAAACACGAAGAGTACGATGAAGATTTAGGTAAAGCAAACAAAACGCTGGATGAGCTTTATTTAACGCAACTTGCGAACAAACATGGTTATCGTTACCATTACATTACACAAATTTTGCTATCGAACTAGGATTTCGTAGGTCTATCAAATTAATATATTGTTTTGATAACAAGTTTCATTGAGAAAGACAATACCTAGTTTAACGAATCGATCAGTGCCAAAACATCTCTATGGATTATTTTTAATTAAATTTCGGAAAAGTGGTATCAGTATAAAATGCCGACTTGCTATTTATTAATTGTCTGTGGAAATAGATATCGCGTTCGCCATTATAATTAAAAGTTCGTTTCAATTTACCATTATAAATATCAACCTATTAATTTCAGTTATCGTTAAACTGCTCCCTTCGACGTCTTAAACATTTTATATTTCCTTCAAAGTGATTTCCAAGTTCCCCTCGCGAGGGTGCTCGGCTATTAAGACTTGTTTTCAAATTCAACCTCAATATATATATTTAAATTGCTGTCGAATAAATGTAGGGACATTATATCGAAGTCAGAAACTTCGAGAATTTTGTGAACAAAACGTTAAGTGTTTTAAACAGTGTGTACGTATACTAATGAGTTTATTCCAAGCCATAACCTTACATTATGCTGCATCATGAGAAATGCGTAATAAATTCAATGAGCCGTTCGAATGCAACATATTACTTCGTGTAAACAAACCAAGTATTGTTTGCCAATTAAGAGTTAAGACTCGCTCTCGACGTCGGCACGAAAGTTCCACGCTCTTAAGCCATCGAGGTAAATGAAAATGAATTTTATAGTCATTAGTTTTAGATGCGATTTGTAACCGAGGACTTGTATTCGTATGTACGCAGGAAGCAAATGCCTAGAGCTTTTGTAATGAGCGAGTGTTGTTTTATAGATGAGCCGAGACGGGGAATCCATCCCGGTATTACATTTCCATTATCACAGAATAAAAACATAGAGTAGATTACATTATAGATGGAACATAATTTATGTAGTTCTTACAACTATTTTACCACTAGGCGAAACGAAGTAGACTTTTTAAAGTCTCGTAGTACAACTATAGATTGATTTTTATTTACCTATCACTTTTAACTACTCTGTGCCTAACAACGTTGAATGTCATTGTTTGATAATTAGTAATTAAGCATTAAAATGGTAACAAGTTTGATTCTGAATATTGATTGGATGTAATTGTGAATTTTGTTAACTTTTACAAAAGGTTTTGTGGCTAACATTTACTTCAATTTTAACCTAAATGTTCTTTTCCTTAAAAAAAGTTTGTAAAGGTAATCATTACAATAAAATTAACTGTAACTAATTTGCGTTATTAATTTTAATGTTCCACATAAACGTAAAGCAATCAATAATGCAATCAGCTTGAAGTTAATTTTAATGTGGATACATTAAAATGATTTGTTATATTAATCTGGAGTTGACATCTATTTATCATATTTAATTAAGATATTTGTATTAAGTCAGTAGCTCAATTCGTTTTGAATTCGCGATGCGAATATGATATTATTAATTAGATATTTATGTAAATACAATCGTAAAAGTGTTTAGATTAAATATTGATACTGTGAATGTGTTTTAAAGTGGTATTTGGTTCAAATTTTGCATGTGCGAATTTGTCAGCTTTCTTATTTTAGATATTGCAATTTTTTATCGAAATAACCTCAAGCGGAGATTATAGACCTACCAAACTCATACTTAAAGTTTCAACGAAACCCTGCAACTTTTTTAAAAATGTTATAGATCCTCAATATCGTTTTAACGCCCAATTGATTTCCGACGAATGATTAATAAGGCGCATTAGTATCAAATATGTCTAAACAACCTGCCTGTAGTGTTTTAATAAATTAATTTTAGTGACATTCCAGAGCTTTATGCCGAGATGTCGAGGTCAGGTCGACGCGAGAGTTCGTGTCTACGCAAACTCTTGCGCATTAACTATACGAAGAAATGCACTTGCGGCCGTCACTTGGCACTCGTGCGAGTCTACTTAGAGTCAATGACCTAGCACGCGCCCTTTACAATGACACCTCTATGATATTATGTAAATAAATCCCACGTAGATTTTACAAAAACATCAACTCTTCAATAACAGACAGTATAAGTCATACTTAACAGTCGCCTTAACTAAATTGTTTAAAATATACATTGAAATTAATTCAGTTCATGTTTAGTATAAAAATATTATTACATATAACTTATCTCAATATTAAGTATCTTGTAATCTTAAATTCTAGAATAACAATCGTTCAACAACAAAGAAAACTTTCAAATAAAAAATGTTAAAAAAACCAAAACAAATTCCGTCTAACTTGTTTCCCTTTCAAAATGCCGGCTGCAAAAATGCCGCCTTTGTATTTTTAAACGAAGTTACATCGCATTTGTTTAGTCTATGTTTCTCCCTCGCTTTGTTGTTACGTGTTCCGATTTACTTTGGTATCGAATATTGGTTTATTGCCTTTACAATATTTTCATCTCGACCTCGCATCAACCCTCCCGTCTAGACAAAAGCTACGATCAATTTATTTAATCTTAAATAACTTCGATGTTAGGAGTTGTCACATATTGACTTTCACTTTCATATTTCTTCAATGTTCATCACTTAATAGTGATAAATGAGTTTCTTTGCTATAAGACTGTCAGTGTAAAACACTTTCGCATAACATTAGCATGTCGTTATCAACTGCTCGCGATAATTTTAGCTGCAAAATAAAGCACTAATTTTACCTCAATTTAAAAGCAAACTTTCATCAAGTTATGTGAAAGTATTAGCAGAAATAAAAAAAAATTATGCTGGAATTTAAGCGACGACTGTCAAGATTACATTATTCTCTTGCAAATGTAAATAATTTGATTCTTCATGTAATATTGACTCCTCAAGTCTTATTTTAATAGATAGTGAAAGATTTTGAATTATGCTTATTAACCATTAGGTTAGAACTTATTAACTTAACGAAGAACTTTTACATGTAACGGATTTATAATTAACATTCATTAAGATTCGCATCAAGTATTTTTAGTCGATATTTATGCGGACAAGCGTTGCTAACTTGTCACTTAAATCTCAAGCGATGCATAAATATGACATGACAGGTTTGCGTTTGAGCTTCGCGATAGAAAAAATATTAATAAGCTCTTGAGATTTTTACTATGTCGCATAGAGTTAGCGTTTATTTTCCATGGCAAAAAAGCCAATAATCCAAGCAATGGTTGTCGAATTTTATTCTCGGTCTTTCACCAAATCTAAACTCTAACAAGAATTTATCAGTTCGACATTATAATAAATACGCATATAAAATCCACTTTCAATTCAGGAGAATATCTCCCGTCAATAGCAGATATTCTGCGTACTCCGTATTGTCGAAGCAGCACCCTTGCGTGGTTATGGCGGAAACTAATCTTCTTTCGCCGATCCGTGTGCGATATAGAACAGAGTCTATAATTGGGTATTACCGTAATACCACTCTATTACAATCCTCCTGTGCTTTATGTTACGCTCTAGTAAATATCCTCGATACGAATACTTCGGAGCGGTAAAGTAAATGATATAGGAAGCGTTGGAGACTTAATTGTGTCTAGACAGTGATTATTTTTCTATATATTTTATGTTGGGTAACGTTTATAATATTTACTACATCAATTTTAACAAAAATTATTTAAAACTCATTGAGTAATGGTCTAATTTCAACTTAATCGACATATTGTATAGTTTAGTTTTGTCTTGACTACTACTGTACGTTACGTATACGTTTTGAAATAAAAGGCTTCTATAACTGTATATTATATTTGTATGTCTAACATAGATTTTCGATAAACACAATGTAAAGTCATGTAATGCGAATTTGTTCGTATAATTAATTTCCGATTCGCGTGGGGTGCAACAATAGTATTCGAGATGCGCGTGTCCAACCGTTTGGATTATTTGTCGACTTGCATTAGAACGGTGCAATTCGGACAGTGATTTATATTTGGGGGGTGGGTGCCACCCTCGCATCGACGTCACCGGCCACCGCATATCGTAAACATCGATTTTTGAAATCAAAATATATGGACGTTTCGATTTGTGTCAATACGGACTCGAATGTTTGTTGATACGCGCAAAATAAACAAGTCCTGTTCGGCATGGACTAGCTAGCGTAATAAGTTTTTTTTATTTGTACAAGTTGAAATATTGAATCCACGATGGCAGCAATATACGGTAAATATTATAGAGTATAATTCTAATTGATACGATGTGATTTTCATATCCTTTTACATTGTTAATTTTTAATTCCTGATGTTTAAATTACGATGTACACAAAATATTACATTAATGTATTTTAAAGCGCTTGTATCAAAACATCTAAGAGGGAGTCACGATTCGTACTCCCCACAGGATGTGGAACAAAACACGCTTTGTTTTGTTTTTATTGTCCAAGTGTCAAGACGAAGAAACAACTTTGTTCAAATCCTTTGCTTCATTTCAAATAGTTTATGACAGTTCAATATCGATAAGGAAGTAAGAATAAAGATCACCGTTACGTTTTGTATAATTCTTTTGTGTCAGAAATAACTGTTCTAGTTAATTACAGCTATCCTGATTAGCTTATTGCTTGATAGGGTGTAAGTTGGCCGTACGTCAGATCCGACGGATAAGGTATTCGGCTGTGCCAACTTTTTGCCATTTCCCGCTAACATCTGACACCGCCTGTCATTGAGCTAATTAAATTAAAACATCTGAGCATCAACAAAAAGTATTTATGTACGAGTTTAAAAGGGAACGATTAACAAGCTGACAAGCAGCCAATTAACAACAAATATTTTTATTAGACGCCATGTTAATTGTAACCGTCACAGCTGTCAATCTTGGCGATAAGAAATGTAACCGTAATTAAACGGTGATATTTTTTAACAAAGCGGGTCTTGATGTGTAGAATTTAATTTTTAATTTCGTATGTTTGCTTACCAATTAATGTATTTAAGTTATTTTGTCTGATTACAATTGAGAACGATTAGTTGAAATGCAAAAGGCACTTACTACTTTTATCCATATTATTGGCATTAATGAATGAATTTGGTTACAATAAACATCAATCAAAATCACGTATAAAAACATTGCTTCATACATTTTAAAACATATAAAGACGTATAAGGTAAGACTAGGTACCCTGTCTTAGATCGATAGGGCGAACAGGGTCGTAGGCTCGACTCGACCGGCTGGTATGACGCACGCAACGGTACACGACCAGGCTCATTGAGGCGCCTGCTAACGTTTAAATCGCCAAGGGAATGGTGCAAATGTACAGGAATCAAAGGGAAGGAAATGTTTATAGCTTTATGTCACGCATACTGTTATTTAGTCTCTTTTCAAACTATTGGAGGCTATGAACATTGGTTTAAGAAAACTATAGAGAAGATTAGATAGAGAAATATGTAAAAAAACTTAATGACAAAAAACCGTCAGACATTATTTACTTTCTTATTAAGCCGAAAGTAAGTTCGATTTAACGGAAATTGCTTTAGTGCAGTAATTTTAGGGCACACAACTCGTTATTGTAGGTATATAAATTAAGTTATCGAAGTTATCAAGTTTTAGTTGCATGCGTGACCGGAAATGACCTCGTCTTATTGAACGGATTTAATCATTTTTCTTTAAATGTGTAAATATTACGTCAGTCAATCAACCGTAACAGTATTTTTGTATTATCTCCCGCTTTGATCCTCCTATTATTTTAGATTAATATGGCTTTCTTAACATTAAAGAAGAATCGGTTCAGTATTTTTAGAGTTCTTTGCGATATTTTTTAGGAGTAGAGATTTTAGTATCCGAAAGACTAGTCCACAATAGGTATTGATGATCCAACAATGTTCTATGAATAGAATAGCACGCTAATATTAGATGTTCTTCAACAAAAAAAGCGAAGTTCGATATCCGTTAGAAGTTACGAGCATAGCTCACGTCTATTGCAAACTATCGTACCGTTCTTGACGCTATCGACGTAAGAATCGTAAATTGGATAACATTCTTAAATGAAAAAAAAAACCAATTGAATCTTGAAAAAATATTCCTGCTTTACGTAACCATAATTGGATGCGGTCATTGACATAAAGTTTGCCGGAACATTTACTACATTTTTACGCGTTAGAAAAAAGTATCTAAGAATCACTTTCGAGTCTAGATTACAATGGGATTTCTTTTCAAGAAAAAACTAACAATTGAAACCAACATTTGACGTCTTTATCGTGGAAGTTTTTCTTTAGTAAAAAAAAAAGAAATTGGTTTAAATAGTAACCAATATTACTTACTCGTTCATATCAAATTACGAAATGAATGTAGACTAGGTAATCTTTAAGATTGTTTTTCTGAACAGTTTTTTTATCTTTTTCCTTCGTTATAAACAGAAGATCTTTAGTTACATTTGTGTTGTACCTAATTTGGATATTATTTGATATCGTGGGCAGAGGCAGACTACTTGAGTCGTCTGAAACCAAGTGCAAACAGATCGAAAACACGGAAAGCTGCTATCGAGAAAGTTGCACGAATTTCATACGATGTCGTAACACAAGCCGTGAGGTGGACAATAAAATTTAACAATGTAGTGTAGTGCATGTCTTAAAACGCAATAACGAAAATAGACACTCTTATTTCCGATAACTCAGACTGACTTCCTCTACATACTTCCTGTTCGATAGTTTAAAAAACAATTGAAGAATGAATCTAATGCGCTTCGTTTGTTTCATCCGTGTTGATTTCCTCGCGCCGACAAGAGGATCGCAATAAAAACATCCACACATGCTCTGAGAGTAATTGAACGCCCTCCGCGCCCTGTGCTCCCTAATTGCATGGTCGGAGATTCCCACGCACCGCTGTAGATCTAACTACGTCTTGAAAGTTTTAAGGTACTAGTTTCAAACGTAGCTCTTGCGTATACATAATTTATTAATTTATGTGTCCATGATAAGTGACGAGTGTAGAAAGGAAAGAGAATCCATATCGATAAGATGAAACAAAATGTTTTTGTTAGCTGGGTTTTTGATTCACATCTTGGGTGAATATCATTATGATTATTACAGTTTATCATATTTTAAGTTTATAATAATGAAGTAATAGTAATAAGTTACGCTTGTTCAAGTAAATTTGAAATCAGTGTTATTTCGTTATGTTATTGCATTGTCAAGCGGTTTGATTAATCTTAAGAAGGCTATGAATAGGAAGTATGTGAACTAGAGCTCGTAATTGGACGCACCCAAGCGGCGCTAGTAATTGATACAGCTAGATAGCGGTTCCCGACCAGCAAATACTAAATACGCCCTTTAATGCATATGCCGTATCCATATTTCGCGGTCACAGTTGTACTGATGTTAACATTGTATTACAATTGTAGTTACCGCCTCCAAAGTTATACACTCATGGGCGTTCATACCATCTTACTATAGAATGCAACGTGTTGCAATACATACAGTTAACGGAAACGATGCTTATCTCGTTTCTATCGGACGCTAAAGCTCGTATGCGAGATTTTAATTATCACTTATTGCGGATAAATTATAGATGGTTACAAATTATGGTCTACATAATTACAGATAGCTTAATTTGTTGCGTTGATTTTAGTAATTATTTTTTCCGTCATGATCAAAATGAGGTCAGAGCTAACAGATTGAAGATCACCATCTAGATTGTGTCAATAAATTAGTAACAACTAAAACTTTATGAGTTAAGGCATATCTGTCTCTACGTAGTTCTTGATTTCCTTTAATTTTTGAGATCTTTACGAGTATAACAAGGATTTAGTGAATATTAGTACCTACATATTCTTTAAAATTGTAACTTTATGTTTTTATGATGTAATTTTCTCGACTTCACTTTCACAATACCGTGTGTATTTTAGTAATAACATTAATCAGCCTTGAACACTTATTTACCTAACGACAGGTGCTTGTCGTTTCTAGACAAATTACTTGTTTCTTGTGTAAAATTATATCTTAAGTATTTAGACTAAAATGTGACTTTAACAAGCTCTAGTAAGAAATGGATTGAAACATATTACAACTTTATAACTTTCGCACATATATGTACGAGTACAATTATATTTTGTACTAGCTGTTGCTCGCGACATCGGCCGCGTGAATTAAAAAAATAATAATAAAAATACTCACAGATAAATTACCTTTCTTATTGTGAAAAATTTTTCTAAATCGGCCTAGTAGTTTTACGTGAATCGTATAGATACATAAATCCAAAAATACAAATCTTTCCTCTTTATAATATTAGTATAGATATCCATTATGATTCATGAAGTTTCGACTGACAAATTGTTTTGTTACAAAATGAGAGAGATATCTACGTTTTTTTGCTATTAAAACTATCTTACTATGCAAACTAATAAAATTAATCATATTAGTTTAGTCTAATGAATTACCTCCAAATCGTAACTTATTTGATTACTGATGTTTCGTTAGTGCGTATTAGGGATTTTATATTGTGAATACGCAGGTCAGAGGTAACAAATCGAAGGCAAAGGTCAAAGTCAAAGGTAACCTTTCCCTGGGGACTTTTGTATTCGACCTCTATGACTTTCTAGGAAAATATACTACAAGAGTGTTTTCTTGGAAACCACTTATACGAATACCATGTTTTTTTTATTATCTATTTTTAATGTAGAAAATGGACAAATGAAAAATAATTTATGAAAATTACCCATCTCTTTAAAGTTTTAAGTTAATATTTAAACATTCAATTAATATTTCTTTGAAAAGTCATTATTTTTTCTTACAGTATAGTATATTATTTTAAAATAAAAAAGCAATATTATTAAATAAAACAAAAAAAAATCTTACCAATAAAATGTTTACAACGACGAAGCATTGTAAGTACAACAAAAAGCTCGGGTGTATTGACATCGTTCACGATAGGCACATAAACTATTGGGGTTGGTTTGTTTTTATAGTTAAAATACGCGCGATCTCTACGCCGTAACTGAAGTGTAGAATTAACACGTCACACGACCGTCCGCGATGGCTAAGCCCGCCAAACTGAAGATGCAAAGCACCGTGAGAGCTTCGCGAACCGTCTTTGAATGGCCCTCACTCCACCCAGAGGGAGAAACGCAGGCTCCCCCTAGCAGGGGAAAACGTCAACCGCCTAGTTTACTAAGAAAAGTTATTTGCTCCGATCGTCGCACTGAGATTCGCTGTAATAGAAATCGAAACCGATTTGTGTCGTTTTTACAGGATTCTTGAGAGGATTTAAAAATGATTTGATTTGATAGCTTCGGAATTGAATGTGTCTTTTCTGAATATATTTTATTTCCCCGCCTTTTTGTGATTTACCGATTTATATTATTATCATAATATATTATTTATATTATGATAATTAATTTTACTATGTCATTTTACAGATATTGCAATACTTATGCTAGTCATACGAATTTATGATTACATTAAAAGAAGTAGTTATCGAAAAATATAACATTTGAAGTATGCCGTATGGCGGGAAAAATAGGTTCATTGCCTTTTTATAAAAAATGCACCTAACTTGAATGAAATACATCTGAATATGATGAATGTTCAGGGTGAATAAACTTTGTATTCTTCGTTTATTCACAATAGTGTAATAAAATTAGATAACTTGAACAATTAAAACGGATTTATTTGATGTTTGATATAAAACTAACAAAAACAAATGAAATACAAACGCTTGAAAATGCCGACATGAGAATTAAAGCAGCATTTTTAATTCGTGGTCAAAAATTACATGTCTTTATGTATATTATGCGAAGATTCAGATCCGTAATTTGTCGTGTTTTTGCATATTTTGTAGCAGTTATAGCATTTTGGTTTGGTCTATTACTTTTGTCTATTTTAACATGCATATTTAATTCACTCGACACCAAACAGGTTATAGAAAAGAAAATGTCTTTTACATTTTTTTAAATGTTGTTCAAATCATATAAAACTAGTTTTTGCTCGCGACTTCGTCCTCGTGGAATTTAAAAAAATATAGCCTATGTTACTCACTGATAACATAGCTTTTTAATGGTGCAAGAATTTTTGAAATCGGTCCAGTAGTTTTTGAGCTGTTTCAATACATTCAAAAATACAAATATATTAGTATAGAAGCATAGATTTAGTTATTCGTTTACGTTAAATCAGACGTGACTTAATTGAATCATATCGAAGTAAATAGGTAAAAATAGGATAGTGTCTATTGTTAATTCTAGTAAGTACTAACTATGATTTCCCAGTCAATCTATTCATTAGATATCTAGCTGAAATTGCCAGTTTTATATTATATTTTGGCTTTATTTTTACGGCCGGCCGTCTGACTGCTGCCAACCGTACTTGCTAGAGATTCTGTGTAAATGTATAATGTAAATAATTACGGAGTATGTTTTCAGTATGGCACGAGTTAAGTAGGCTTTACTCATAGTAAGACATTTAACAAGATAAAAAAAGTACAAATAAACTCTCATGTGATTTGGATGTGCAAACAATATAATTTGTTGAAATCTATAATTTGATCATAGCGTTTTATCAATATTTTTAAAACCGTGAATTGTATTTGTAAAAAAAAACTACAAATTATTTGATGATGTCGGTGACTTCTCAAAATTTTGAAAAGTCACCAATCATAGAATTATCATACTTATCAATAACCTCGTTGATTTTCCAAAAGAATATATTATCGGCGTTTATGACATGATTTTCACTATTTGTGGTATTCCTACTTTCAGTAAATACTACGTATCGAATTATTACATTAAATCATATTACGCAATACCCTATGTTACTGAATCAAGTCTTATTTATGCTCTAAAATAACTTATCAAACCTTTTATTGGGAAGAAGCATCAGGGTTTTGTCAATAGAAACCTTTTTAATTCTTATGTTTATTGTTAACAATGCGACGAATCTTCAGAAAGATTGTTTTGATATTATTGCAGGCGCTATAAAAGTTGCATGTTGTTTTTATTTCCGTCTAACATGTTGTTTTCTACTGATATTTAAAAGAGATAAATACTATGCTATTATAGCTTATAGTTTCTAACTATTTATGAACAATAACATAATTATTTGCATTTTATTGAACAAATAATAATAACTTTGTGTGTGTACATTTATAACGAACGCAGGTATTTAAGTTTTAAACATAATTGTATCACAACTTAACCACATAATGTAAAAACAAATATGTATAGTATAGATTTTATTTTTACAACGATTATCATTGTCTTATTGTTTATTGTAGACAATAACGCAACAATAAAGTTTTTCTCATATACAGTTCTAGTAATTTAATGAGATTTTTTTAACGCATAACTATTTCTGATGACCTCATGTCAATGGTATTTATTCATAAAACTATATTAATAAATTAGACATAAATATATTCTGAATACATTTCATGTAGAATAGATACGAGAGAAAAGATTTTAGTATAGACAAGTCGTTAACATATTTTTTAACTAGGCACCTTATGGTGAGAGAATAATAATGAATACACCTTTTATAAATTCCAGGATAATCTAAGGGATAATTGCATAGATGGGCTGGTTCTAAGTACCTATATTTCCACTGCAGCAGCCGCTACGAATGAAAGCTGAAATCTCGTAGCTAGCTGCTATGTGTAAACACTAAAATAGTAGTATGGAGTGTTTACCTCCCATTTTCGCTTACGACTGATTTTGTAGTACATTCAAGTAGGTACATTACAATATACATTAGAGCCACATCTCTGTTGCGCAAAAGCTTGAAACGCATTCGTACTTGTGATTATTAGACATTCATGAGTAGCAGTGCGTACTAGCATCAGGTTAGCTTTAAAGTGATGACAAGGCAAAAATTTGATTTTAAATATAGTCAAAGACGTTTATTTCCTCCCCAGGTGAAAATTATGTATTACACCAACAGTGTAATTTAGATGAAAACTTGTCCTATTGTCATATTTGTCATACTTGTCAGTTTGCTGAACAATATGCGATCTTACATGGGAAGGAAATTTATTTCTTTGTATATGTAGAAAATAGCAATAATTAAATAACAAACTAGCGTTTTTGGAATTAAAGTTTGTAGTGTTTTGAACTGAAAAGTATTACATTAATGTTATTTCACTATCTATTATTAAGTTAGATTCGGCCGACCGAATTCACCTCACCAGTAACAACTACTGTTTATCAATGCGGTGAATGAATATCAATATAAAACGACCTTGTTTTAACCAATGCGATAGTACTGATTACGAAGCACCTCGCTGATACACAAACATAGTAATGTTATCTAACCACTCAAATATATTTTCTTTAAAAAAAACGCATGCACATAAATGTATGCATAGTAAAGTGTCGCAATACGAAGTTTTTGTGACAGTACATTAATTTAATATTGTCTATCCCTGGCTATCGTTCTATCAATATTTATTCTTTTGACTGTTTTTAAAATAAAATAGGGACAAAAAGAAACACAGAGTATCTTTCATTAATACTTTTTATAAATAAATGCCATAAAATAAAAATCCCTCAAAATCCTTGCACCATACATTGATTAAATATATTAAGTAAATATAAAAATGTATTCATAAATTACTTTTGTGACATATTATGAGTCATTTCCCCAAACTTTTCTTCAGGTTTTCAGCCAATTTGTCCATAAATTCAAAGGTTTCACAATAATCAGCTCTCTTCACATTGTTCATACCCTTGATGCATATAGCAAGATCCTTTGTCATAACTCCAGATTCAATAGTATTGATACAAACACTTTCCAAAGTTTCCGCAAACTTCTTTAATTCATCATTGTTATCAAGCTTGGCTCTGTGCAACAGACCTCTTGTCCAAGCAAATATAGATGCAATCGGATTGGTCGAGGTTTCCTTCCCTTGCTGGTAGAAGCGATAATGTCTAGTTACAGTACCATGGGCTGCTTCAGCTTCCACAGTTTTACCATCCGGACATATCAGAACCGATGTCATCAGACCCAAAGACCTATAGCCCTGAGCCACCGAGTCAGACTGCACATCTCCATCATAATTCTTGCAGGCCCATACAAATCCACCTTCAGACTTCATAGCATAAGCAACCATGTCATCAATAAGCCTGTGCTCATACCAGATACCAGCAGCCTCAAATTGTGCCTTGTACTCATTATCATAAATTTCTTGGAAAATGTCCTTGAAACGACCATCATACTTCTTGAGAATAGTGTTCTTAGTACTCAGGTACAGAGGGTATTTCCTCTCCAAAGCATATTTAAATGAAGAGTGAGCAAAGTCAACAATTGAGGCATCAGTATTGAACATTCCAAGTGCAACACCAGCACCCTTGAAATCATTAACCACATGCTTAATAGGTTCTCCAGAAGGAGGAGTCCAGATGAGCTCCAGTTTACCAACTCCGGGAACAACAAAGTCTGTCGCTTTGTATTGATCAGCGTGTGCATGACGACCGATAATAATCGGTTTCTCCCAACCAGTAACAAGACGAGGGATGTTCTTACATATAATAGCTTCCCTGAATACGGTTCCACCGAGAATGTTCCTGATTGTTCCATTCGGACTTTTCCACATTTTCTTTAGCTTAAATTCCTCAACCCTATTTTCATCAGGGGTAATTGTTGCACATTTGATACCAACATTGTATTTTTTAATTGCATTAGCACAATCAATGGTCACTTGATCTTCAGTCTTGTCACGGTATTCAATACCTAAGTCATAGGTATGTAAATCTATGTCTAAAAAGGGCAAAATCAGTTTGTCCTTGATAAGATCCCAAATGATTCTAGTCATCTCATCTCCAAGCACATCAACAACTGGTCCAGCCTTGATTTTAGACATGTTGGAATCTGTAAGAAAAAAAAATGTTTTGATTTCAAATGTGTGATTCATTTCAAGTTGTTTGATTGAATTCAAAATTATCTTTCAAAGTTAAAGGAAAAACAACAACTTTGGTACTTTGTACTGTTAGTTTTTTGTTTTATACTCATATTTCCCTATTCAAATAAAATGTTCAATAGTTTCAAATAACAAACCAGTAAAGAATGAGACATAATAAAACTTAGGCATATATTATGATAATTTTTGAATACAGTAGAGGTCAAAGTCAAAACTGTTGTTAAGCAAAACAACCTTGGTGGTAAGCATGTTTCAACAATACTTGAGTTTTTAGTTCTAGTATTGAATTTACTATTTTAATGTTTACTGTTTTGTTTTGATAATATCTCACATAATAGATAGAAGCTATAACTAGATCAATGACCCATATAGTTATCTCACAATTGACAATTGCAGAGAAGTGTCAGATGTCATCATAATAATGATGTAACAGTATGCAAAACATTATTTCTATATATAAAAATAAAACTAACTCAGTTATTGTTGAATAGTACAAGAGTTAGGACTAATTTTAAAATACAGAACATAAGAGGCAAATTATTGTGGGAATGATTATGATTAATACACTGTATGTAATCTAAACTCAGCAACTTTCTAAATAATTACAATACCTCATTTAAGCATATATGCAAGTTTAGGAGAAATGTTGTGCATTCTAAAATTACCATAATAATGGGAATAAGTATTTTTAGCCAAAACATATCATGGTCAATGATAACATGGACAATAGTCAGTCACTTAATTCCATATATTATAACTATTAAATGTTTTCTAATTCTAACATTGTGCAAATAAATCACTGATTTTTTATTTACGAACAATTTATCTGATAAAGATTTTTAGTTAATTCACCGTTAGATAATTAAAAGAATGACAGTGATGTTTTAGTTTTAACTAAATCTTGTAAAACTTGTTTGTAGTACAAAGTTCAAAGTTTTCACTCAACATTTTTGTTAAACCAGAAATCGTGATGTGACAAAGTTATTATCGAATACATTTTTATGAATGTAATATGATGTTATAAACTCTTAACTATTTCTATATTTTTAATACTATACACATTTGACAATTTCTATATTACATTGAAAAAGTAGTATATTCGTAAGTACATATCTATCTAGTTAATTTAAATCTTATAACCTAACAAAATTAGGCTAAACATATCGTATTTTATTGAATTTAATTTACCTATTAATAAACCGCGTCACCACTTCTAAAACCACTGTAGTAAAGTAATTGATAGAATTGAAATTTATTTTAAATGCCAATCAAACGAATGAATGACTATGACTATGACTAGACATATAGCTCAATAATGACAGTGACAGACTATATGTCTATTTCTAGAGAATGGTGCATAAAAACATATCGATAAATGTATGTTTTGCACAGTTTTACAGCAATATATTATACTGTGGTCATTTATAAAGTCGAAGTATATAGTTTGAGAAATACTTTCTTGACGTGAAAACGTCTTATAAATCGTTGAACTCAATTTACATAGCTACTTCAAGTAATTAAAATTAATCTAAGACTTATTCCAGGTTGTAAATAATACGATGTACGTAACAATACAGACAGTATTACCTAATACGAACGGTATACGTAACTGGAACTGTACGGACACGTAAAATGAACAGTTGGATACTTTTTTTGGAAATACTTGAAAAATTATCGACTTGAACTAAAAAAAATCATACGGCATCTCTATTGTATGGTGAACGAATGAAACTGAATGATTAAATCCACTGACATGAAATACAGATAATTGATTAACCATACCTGTTACTTTTCCTTCAAGTTTGATTTTTATGTTGCAGGAGGTGAAACAATTTTATAATATTTCTACTATACTTCAAATTATTTGAGGCCAGCAACAGATAATATAATTTCCTATCATAAAAACAATACGTTATTTGTAAAATTACGAGGAGCACGAACGCTGTAAAGTATTTAACAAGCCAAAAAATGGATACATGTTAACTACTATATTTTGTGTCATAAGTTCCAAATGATACGTTTGAACTAAGAGATGTTGACTTTACTTATTTTGTCACGATTTGATCTCGTTTTATTTTACAATTTTTGAATTAATTCTGTTTTTATTGATACTCATTTCTTCATAGCAGTTTTAGTAGATTTTGGTAGTCTTCGGTAAATCAACTAAAACATCATGAATATCATGAGCTATTTTATCTATGGTGCTATGGTCGTTGTTTCTGAAAATCTGATTGACTTGAAAATTGAACCGAAGGTTGAAAAATTACCTTGTTTTACTTATATTGATATGTTGTGAATTAAATAACAATTTAATGGTATGGAAATTGTTTAAAAATATTAAACATATTATGGTTTATTGAAAATTAAAGTTAAAATAGCTCAGTATTGTAACTTTATGTTACTGATTCGAAATGGTGATTCAGAAGACTTGGAGTAATGTTGATGTAGCAAATAATGCTACCCCTACAGAAAATCAGCCAGCTATTTCATGGAACTTTCAAGCTCCTGTTAAAGCATTAACTAATCGAGCAAATTCAACAAGTAATATGCAAGCGGTATGTATATAAAGCTAGATACAAATTAATTATGTTCCTAAGTTTTAGATGATCAATTAACTTTTTACTTCAATAATATTGTGTTTTTTTTCAGAAACAACCAATAACTCGACAGATAGCAATAAATACCTTAGCCACCATGCATAGGCGGTTTAGCCTGCCTGGTCCTGTGCAGCCACATTCCAGGCCGATTGCCGAGTTCCGTGCAAGTGCTAATAAGTCATTGGACATGCTTCGTCAAACAATACAGTCAGCTGTTACAAGGGAGATTGACCAAGTCATCAAAAAATACTTAGAGGTAGGTACTAAAGAGCCAACCAAAGTACCAGCTATATTTACACTTTTTATAAACAAAATTAAAAACTTATAACTTTCTAGTTAGCCTCTTAGAACCCTTTAGTTGTTCTTTATTATCCATTTTTTGGGCAAGTGACTAAACTTTTGTTTTTTTTTTTTAAGATATGAAAATTCATTTAATTACTTAATTTGTTGCAGAAATTTTTTGTCCCTGCTGTCAACAATATTAGATTAAACTTGGGTGATGAATCTGTTAGTGAAGATCAGGTAAGTATCTTGAAATATAAAAAACTGAATGTTATATAGGTTTTTCCTGCAATATCGTCTATATGGAATGAATATTAGTAATGGCCTAAGATACTCAGTTATAATGTGGCTATCTGAGTAACATACAAAGTCTTTTCTCTGTATAATATACTATTGGCATAGATATAGAAAGGATTGGATTTTTAATTAAGTCAGCTTTTATTTAGAATACTGCAATATTTTCCTACATACACCTTTGGCTATGGAAAATTAATGTTTTTACTTGTTTTCTACGTTTGTAGGTGAGAGCAGTATGTCGGGCAATGTTAGATGCAACCAGACTGTTGTACACCACACCTTCGCGTCCTGCAACCACAACTAATGATATGTGTGAAAGTTCTAATGAGACAGCTGATAGATTTAGTAAGCCAACTGTAAGAAAATTTTTGATATTAATATATGTTACAGAACTTTATAAGAAAACAATTGTAGATTTAGACAGGCCATTTTTAGGCATAAAATAATAAGCCATCACTTAAACTGATCACAATATGTTTAGAATTAACCATCCGATTTTTTACTTGTATTAGGTTTTTTTATGTAATATATGCTAAATTCAGTTACAGAATCAATTACAAAGTAAAAGAAAAGAACAAGATGTTGAATCAGATTTGAATAACAAATGTAAAAAGATTAAACAAGAACAAATAGTTGAGAATTCTGTATCTCCCCTGTCCTCTCAATCAGTACGAGATCCAGAGAAGTGGAATCCTGCCAGACTAACTCAAGATACACTATTTATAATGGGATCTCACGCTCATAAGGTAATTTTACTAATATAAATGTGAAAGTTTAAATGGATATATGGACTGATGGGTATTGGTGAGAAGTTGTAGGCTAAACTGCTAAATAGATCTCCATGAAATTTGGCATAGATGTAGGGGATAGTCTGGAAGAAGTTAATTTCTAGTGGCGTCATGGGCGAAACCTAGCAATGGAATAAAATGCATTTTACATGACAAAATATCTAAATGATTTTTTTTATTGTATTTGTGTTTTAAAGGTTTTGGGACTGGGTAATGCAAGAGGGCGACTTTACACCAGACATTCAGGCTTGCTCAGATACCCTGCTGATACTCTAGACAAGGAATGGATAGCCAGTCACAATTTGGTCAATGCTGTTGGAGGAAAGACTTACATAATGGTAAGAATATTTAAAATTTAAAGTATGAACATAATAAATTACAAAGTACTGATTTTATTAATATCATTTCAGGTTTTAGAAGATATTGAAGAACTTGCAACCAGTGATACTTACAAGCATAACTCTTTGCCTATGCTCGGTGAATTAACAGGATTTAAAGTGCCACCATTTATGTTGAGAAAGATAAAAGCGTATGTATTAAAGAAAATGCTTAATGATGAAATTGGCAATGCAGATAGTCCTCAACCATCGACAAGTGCAACAAATCAAGAAGATAAATACAAAGTGGATGATATAAAGTTGGAGTGTCATGATAATTTTGATAGCAGTAATTTTAATGCAAGTCAATATATGACTAATCCAGATACTGGCAGAGAGTATTCCGATGTATCAAATATGCTTAAAGAAGATACAGATTTTGCTGATATCAAAGTAGAGGATATGGATGATATCAAAGTTGATGGTTTCAAAGTTGATGATTTGGATGCGATAAAAGTTGATACAATCAAAGTTGAAGATATTGATGTTAATGATATTAAAGTTGAAAATATCGATGATATAAATGTCGAAGGGATAAAAGTCGAGGATATTAAACTGGAAAATGAAGATGCATTTTCTCTTTGTAAACAAACTGATGATGTGCAAAATCATCTAGTTGATGGTTTGCTCGAAGCCGACATAGAGTTTTTGAGTCGTAATTTAGGTAACATCGAAAGTGACGCGGATGCAAGGAAGACGATCGAGAAATTAACAGGAGCAAACCCAGATACAATAACTTTGGTTGGAGATGAATTTGATTTGGGAACAACGCTCAACACAGATAATGTATGAATACTTTAATATTATGTATACATTTGAGAATTCCGATATTAACTATATTAGTCACCAATGTCTATGGTTAAATAATTTGTTATATCTACCTATACCTACCTATAGCTTTACTATTACAATTATTTGTAGCCAGTGCTCTGCTAGAACGATTTCTCAAATACAAGAAAAATAAAAAAATATTAATAATAAAAAAAAACATCTTCTAGTGCTATGTCTTACTGTGTGATTGTGTTGTCATCTTTTTCATGCATCTGTGGCCCCCCATTTACTATGCGTTACTGAAAAGTCAAATGGTCTGTAACATGAATGTTTGTTCCAGTTCGGGGGTAGTCAGAACACGAAGTGTATAACAGTGGCGTCGACCACTAGCGGCATGGTGCACAGCGTGCCCGTGACGCACCTCGCCGCGCCCGCCACGCTGCACTACTAACAATAGGATTAGACGGTCACGTTGTTTATTCGAGTGTTCACAAGTATAAAGCGAACATAACAATACAGCCGGCTGT
>JAOCNA010000027.1:3691742-3704699 GCA_026546675.1 Papilio helenus | reverse complement strand
CACGACACCTCGTCATCCTCACTCGCGCTCACCACACGAAACGTTCTAGCCGCTCCCGCCATTTTATCACAGCATTCCATCTCGCCGTCCACTTCGACGGTCATTTTAAGAAGATCATTATAATTTCTGTTAGCTAAATAACCAGGGAAAGGTGTGAAGGCGACGGAAAGAGTACGACGTGTTTAAAGGGCGGAGGTGCGGTGCGTGTGCAGGTGCAGCAGGTGTTCCCGCAGTTCTCGCTGGGCTTGCTGAGCGAGGACCTGGCGCACACGCGCTCGCCGGACCGCACCGTCGACAACATCCTGGCCGGCCGCCTGCTGGGAATTTAAGGAAATTTAAATCGTTTTGTTTTAAAATGAATTTAATTAATTAATAATAAACCTCAATTTTGTATCCGTAGTTTAGACAAAAATTACATACAAATGGACCTTGGAGGTTCATAATGATGCTAGAATTTTTTTAATCTTAATGAGCAATTAAAGAAGTAAACGGATCATTTTGAATTAGTTAATTATAAATCTGAAAGGAATTAACTATAAAAATTAAAACATTATCAAACTTTTTTTTAATAAGACCGCTAATTTAAAAAGAATGAATTTCAATCATATTGAAGTTTAAACAATTTACTATTTTTTGTTAAAAATATAATTTTGTTTATTCATTTTGAATGAGATTAAATAAACTAGCATTTAAATAAAGAAGCAAGATCGTATAGTTTATCATTCGTCTTTCGCGGTGTTACGAGCAAAAGTTAACACTAATGTTGGAGACGCAAAAGTGAGATAATATCTACTTAAGGTGAGCTCAGGCGTTGTGATTTAATACGGCGCCGTCCCTCTAAGAAACCATAAAGATTATCTCACCTACGTGCTAATGGATCTTCTAATTAATTATTAAAATAATGCTTAACAATTTCCTGGGAAATATTTCCGGATTCGGACAATAACTCACATCCAGAGGAGTAACAGTATATTTGGATAGCTCCTAAATAATTTACCATAAATAGAAAGAATAAACAAAAGAAAAACGTCGATATCTGGGATTAAATAACACTGAGTGGTTATCAAGATAAAAGGGTTAACCAATCCGCAGGCGGCAGTGAGGGATGAAACATGGGAGTCCGAGATGTCTCTGGAGATTACGTTCGGAAAATGTTTGCAGTGAAGTTGTACACGTAACTTTGAACGAATGAAACAAAATTTGGTTTAATTATTGACTAATACAATTTTGTAAGTTATTGAAATTTAAGTTCAAGTTATGAATGTGGAGGGGTACACCGGTAGAGGTAGACCTAGAAAGAGATGGATGGATTGCGTGAAAGGTGACTTGATCAAGAAGGGAGTGATGACTGAGATGACGGATGATAGAGTTATTTGGAGAACGAAAACCCGGTGCGCGGACCCTACGGGAGTAAGATAAGGTAGGGGAGATGATGATGGAATGAATAGACCAAATCCAATAACTTCTAACAGATAATTGTTACGTAATAGTTACCTTTTCGTAAATACAGATTGTTCCAAAGGGATATTGTATTTTCCCAGTTTCACGAGGCTTGGCTCATCTTGGATTATATCATAAAAGTATAGATGTTTAGTGTGTACATTTTTGTTAGAACATTTTTTAATCTGGTTAAAAGAGTGAATTGCTAAACATGCTTTACTTCCTACGGTTTTTGCTACTTCCATGTCACAGTGGCTTAAGCCTTTAGGAAGCCATACAGTAGTTGCATCCTTGGTGTTAAGTCTCGGCGGCATTAAAGTGTTTTATGTCTATTTAAAATGTTATTTTAGTTAAATATCCTACAAAGAGTTCAAATACCTTTGCATTAATTTTTTCATAACGAACATCATATAATTAATCAGTAAAATGTAAAAGTTCTTTAATTTGTAAAAGTTTCTAATCAGAGATTATTTCATTAATCAATTCTGAATATTCATAGCTCATTGGTCTTCTATAATAGAGATTGCATCTAAAATTCTGCTTGCGTTCTTATGATTCGAGTTTATAAAAAACTAGACTAAAAGTAAGTGCAACTTTATAGGTTAATAAAGATAATGTAATGGCCTATAACATTTTTGTACAGCACCGAGAACAGAATGCGTAGCATTAAACATCAATAAAATTTACTCAGGTAATTTAAATGTCATCACCCGTGTCCGCTTTTAACTGCTTACGTACAAAGACTTGACTATTTCTGTCTCGTGTGAATGACAGCTAGTTGGGAGCCGCTGCATTGCATTCGACCTTTGAGTAGATCTAGCCTCGCATCGACTAGCGATAGCCCAAGCTAAAGACATCAGGGCATGGTCGATATCATCGTATGTCGCGTTATTGAACTTGTGTCCGCTTGTCACTACTGCAATAAATTCCTAGAACGTAATCATTCTTAGTATCATTACGTTGTTATTAATGTGATCTCCCACGGCCTTCAACCCTACTAGGAAGACTGTAGTTACGATATGTTATGACTTTATTTAATTACAAATATAACAAGGGACTAGCTTATCTCTAGCTATATCTGCACCGGTAACGTAACAAAAATAAACTTATTATGTGACTTTTAAGAAACTACACAAAAATTTATTGCCCCGGAATGCATCCGCCCGTGGCTTACGTTTCTTAGTACGTCCGTCAGATTAGTTTGTACTATTAAACTATTTTAAGGTCTACCATGTTATGTCTTAATTGCGATGATCTAATCTATGCTATATTCGTTGCGTTTTGGCATAAATAAATCGAAATATATAAACAAAATAGTCCATTCAGTCTGTACTGACATTTCTACGGCACTACGTGCCAATAATTGTCATCGTTTCTGTGCAATCCACTTTTAATAACACGAGTCACAGTTAATAATAAGAATTGAAGATTTGCAAATGATAAACAGATCTTATTTTTAAAAGGAGGTTATGTTATAATCTATAATGTGTACCAGATCAAAATTAGAATAAAACGCTTAACTTCCATATAATTGATTAAAAAGAATAATCATATTCAAAATTGATACTCATATCAACATTTTAAATTATGATTCAATCCAAAAATAAATTGTAATAACATAAATCATGTACTGCTGTGTTACTTCCCGCGTATTTTTAGATAGAACATTTTATATTTCATTAATTAAATAGGTCTTAAAGCATTTTTTTGATGACCTATGTAGCCATGTAGGAGCGCTAAAATAATTTTGACGTATGTTTACAATAAAAAAATATGATTTTTAACTTAATTTTACATCCAATCTTTGAAATATGATTCGAAAGTTTGAGTAATGGATGATGAAATATGAATAATTTAGTTAAATTTGTGGTTAGAATTCAGACGTTTTATAAAACAACCTTGATCTAAATGTCTTCTAAGTGAATCGATCTGTTCCGTTATAACATTTTGTCATTAAATTGAAATATAAATTAAGACAATTTAATGTTAAGTGTTTAAAAATTTTATCGTCAGCTAATATGATTATAGAGTTCGTAGCGGAAAAACGAAGTTAAATTAAATCAGTTATTATTAATGTTCCTTTCATAAATTTTATCGAATTTAGCTAATGTGTTATAATTTATATTAGATCGTTCCAAATAATTAGTGTCATAGAAACAAATGGATTCGCTTTCGCCAGTGCTGTCTCCAGACCAATATTTCAGAGCATCATCGGCACTAGAATAATATTTGTTATATTGTTTGTCTATAATTAAAGTGTGAAGAGAGTCGAACCGCTTCAAAAATAGCCGTTTGCGACACCGTAAATCTCAGTTACGACGAAACTTTGGCCGTAAATCATTGGACCATGCGAGACTTAACGCTGCGTTGCGTTTTATTGCAACCGTTATTAATAAAATTACGTTGGATTACTGTTCCTGTAATTTATAGCATATGTCCGTCAACACTCTCATGTCAATTACAGTTAAGCTCTTGTATGTCGTTAACTTTATATTGATACTACCTTATATCGGACATTCTCTCAAATCTGAAGTTTGGTTAATTTGCGCAGTTTAACAATGATTCAACACTTTTGTCTATTATTTACGAAATCAATTATGTTTCTAGTAAATGAACAAGATGAATCATTTTTGCATTTAACATTTTAAGATTTTAAAAAATTACGATCTCAATTTTTCCTTTTAGTAAGTATCGTACCTTCGATGTGCGTCGTAAATATTCTAATTTCTGTATCGATGCCAATTAAATAGGCAGTGCTTTAAATCATTACATTATATAGATAAGTTTGTTTTACGTACGTTGTGCGTAATAACGCAAATAATAGTAATGTTATCAAAACTGTTTGTCAATTCGAAATCTTTGCTTCATTTTATCAGGGCATTAGCAAAACAAACACATATTAGCATAACGTTATCGTCATAATCTACAGCAACGAGTGACGAATTAAATAAAGTAATTGTTTTGAATAGTAATATTGATTCAAAAATAACATGGAAGATATTTGGATAGAAGAATTGAATCGATGAATGCATTTGCACAGTCTTTTCAGAAAAAATAACGATATTCTTTTGTTTTATGTTTGATTTTTTATTCTCATTACATGAGATTATGAGACAAATGTCTGCATTCTTTTGTTTCCATAGTTTAATTAGTTTAGGAAATCGTCAGTCTAATTCGTGTTTCTAAAATATTCCAAGCGATTATGCGTATCGTTTCAAACACAAATACGTTTCATTAGTAACCAGCACAACTGCATCCGAATTCCGCAACGCATCTCATTCAGCAAAACATAAAACACAAACCTCATATAAATTACGATTTCGAATGCGTATTGCGTTACTATATTCTATTTCTAACCTAACCATTGAAACATTACAATGCAATAACAAATTTAACCCGGGCGTCCAATAAATTTACGTTACTGTGCGAGGTAAACATCGTTGTTATCGAGTGTTTAGTTTTAACTTAATTTAATAGAAGCTGTTTATGTAATGTTATAAATCGCGAATGCTAGTCACCAACATCTAGTTTGCAATGAATGGGTCAGTAATCATCTGCATTTGAGGCCATTATCTCAATTGGCGAGACCGGACACCGCACCCGGCCGCGCTTCGTGCGTTTGCAGCACAATGTGCATTTTTGTTGCGGACAATTCTAAACCACTTTACATGACTTTAATTTTTAACAAAAAAGTTAGGATGTGCTTTTAAATTGTCACAAAATATACTTTTATTTTGCTTGATTAATTATATCTATTGATCAAATTCAGTCATAACTAGCAACAATAAAAATCTTTGGATTAATATTCTTAATAGTTATGTCAAATTTTAAGGTTTTATTTTCTCAAAGGCCAGCACCTATAGTGCCGCTGGTGTTGTGGATGTCTACAGGTGTCGAAGAGCACCTCGGTGTTCTCGCCGCTCATTTGCACCCTTCTCTTATAAATAAAGAAATCATTTATTACATAATTTATTGCTGGATTTACAAGTACTTTAAAATGATACGTCTAATACGAAATACAGAATTACAAATATTTAAAATGACGATTCTTAAAACCTGTCGACACAAAGAATCAATTGTATCTTTTACATTTTAACCGACTTAAAAAAGGAGGAGGTTCTCAATTCGATTGTTTTCTTTTTGCTATTTCTAGTTGTGAAGACTGTCGTCTTGTCGCTGCGGGACACTCAATGAATGCCCTCGCTCTCACACTTGACCGCTTTCATTCATTATGAATGTTTCTCTTCTGCAGCAGTTTTCTGCAATGCGTATAGAATAATTAATGCCTTTGTTAGCAAAAGATTAAAGACAGCGCGCCACTGATAATGACAACTACGTAATAGATTTTATAATGAAGTTAATTTTTATAATTAACCAACTTCAACTATTTTGAACAGTAAAACGATGAATTGAATTTGAGTAGTTAATCTCGTATTCACTATTACTTCTGAAGATAAACTGTAAAGCAAGTTCAACAACATTCCATTTATTTTATTTATCTAAGAAAACATTTTTTTCGTACTCGAAAAAGTTTTTGTAAAATGTTTCTTAGCATATTACGAGTATTTATGTATTCTTAACACGTCCTAAATGTATTTTTAAGGAAAAATAACTTGTACATTTTCGACGTGGTACGATTCTTTCGTTATATTTTCATTTCGACGGATTGAATGACAAATATAGATTTTTATTTTCAACTTGAAGGCTCGGCGGCAGCACATAAAACATGAAAATATAGTACGTCGAATACAATGCTATGAATGTTGTAAGTTTATGTATTTTATGAGTCCGTTTCATAACGTGTACAAAGAGAGGAACGATGGCTTCGGTATGAAGAGACAAACGCGGAAGTAAAATTGAGCAATAAAATATGAGTATGTAGATTATTGGATAAATACAAATTATAGTAATGCTTTAGTCATTTTATTAATAAAATTAAACCTAAATCTAGTATAATTAATCGTTTCATTACTACAATTATGTCATTCCTTGCTGCTCTACGTTAGACATTTTATCGATAGTATTTTTTTTAATAATCAAAAGTATACATAATTGCTCCCCGAAGTCCTTCGTGTATATTTTTGACATCATTAATGGAAATATAAGTCGAGAGCAGTGGTTCCCAACCTCCAGCTCTCGTGCATTGGCGATTCGTATGTGCTAGCCACTATTCGACACACACTGATTTTTTCTTAAACATTTATTAAAAATGTGAATTATTTTTAATTATTTATTATTTCCAATTTTTTTAGAGGGCCTACCTAGGTTTATTAAATACGTTCGTATTTGTGCGTTATTGTATGTTTGAGTGGTTTACCTTTTGTAAATACATTTCTCTAGGTGTATATAATTTGAATAATTATTTTATTATTTTAAAATGTTTTTATTAATAAATTTTGAATTTTAGAAAATAAATGATGGGAAAATTAGAAGATATGAAAGGAGTTGGTCGATTAAAAATGGGTAGTGCCCGCCACTCGACCGACATTTTAGTATGTGCTCTATATTACAAAAAGGTTGGGAACCCCTGGTCTAGAGCGATGTGAAAATTGTGATTCTTGTATTTTATGAAGAAATATGTCAGACTTGTTGACTTGTTCAATGGCGCACTCTAAATAAGTGTTTACATAAAAGCTTTATTCCAGAGATTTAGCCAATTTATCTGAAGATAAGTAAACAAACTCAAGTAAGCGTAGAAAAAAACTGATTTATCCATAACAATGGAAGGTAAATCATGAATATTTCTTAAACATTTGTTTCCTACGATTTATTTAGGTTTCTCACACGGTACGCAAAATGCGTAGAATTTGAAGTGTTGGGTCTCGTAATAAAGGTTATTCCTCAGATTGTAAAATATAATGTTGTCAGTTAAAAAAAAATGTTCTATCAATGGATGTTTATTAAAAAACATTTGAAATAATATTATGTATGTACATAACTAAGTTTGTTAAAGTTTAAGGTACGGTGTGCAAAACAGAAAGTCCTAGATTGGTTTAAATTCTTTTTTGTAAATCGTCGTCTCTATTTAATTTCGTACATAATCTAAAATAAGGTTCATCAGTTTCATACAACACGTGACTGAAACATTCCGAAGATAAACGTGAATTATTTTGGATTACTCAAAGATTCGTTTTCCTGTCTTATCTATCGATAATAAGATTAATTTGTAAACACTCGAGTGTTTATAGATAATATAATTATGGTAAGTTTATCTATACGGTAGCCGGGGATAAACTAATTGTGTTATCTAATTGGAATTAACTACAGAATATTTTTTGCAGGTGGATATTTCTCCTACTTAGTACAAGTTACGGTAAAAAAGTCCATACAGAATATATTTATAGTTCACTGTTTTGTAGATATAAGTAAAGTCTTATTACTGTTATTGTACTCGTTTACTTTGTGTACCTGAACAGCAATGTAAATTAGCAATCCATTGCTGCGTTTGTGGTAGACACGTATATTTAGATATTTAATACTGTGATTTAGTTATATAGATTTTATTTTTATAGTTAGCACCGGTTAGCGGTACTAGTGTTATTTTTTAATTTAAATTATAAAAATGAAGTAGTACAATGTTTCCCGTATGTAAATGGTATACCGTCCCATTAAACCTGTTACTAGAGTCCCGAGAAACTTTACACCGAGAATTAGTTTAAACAGAGAGCATGCTAGATGTAAGGTACAACACCGTAAGCAAACGATTCACTGAGTAATTAATATGTACCTACCATATACATTTTGATGCTATGTTTTAAGTGCAACCACTGTAATAAGATTAACTTACACGTTAGATTCACGGAGAAAATATTTTTCCCAGGGTTACGCAAGCGGTAATTGTGGTGGAGCACCTTAGTTGCCATCTTCTGAAGTTTGGTAAGTGAGGCACTCCATTTATACAGTATGCCCGACGTGATTCCGGAGAGAAATATTTTGTCGATTGTACCGCTCGCGTCCGTCGGCGTTACGCGTCGCGCGGGACATCACGCACAAATACATCTTTCCCGGGAGCCACCCGGAGCATTCCTCACGTAGACTAGCCGCTTCACACCTCCACTGTACTACATAGGAGCTTGCACTAGAACTAGATAGTAAAGCGTCTAACGGTCGATGTCACGCTATGCATGATTACATTAAGAGCACGATTTTTTATTTCAATTCTAATTGTCACCTTAGTTAATACAATTGTGTATTTTAGTGTTTATTGCACCTCTTTTTACTATATTTTTATTTTATTACTGTGTCTGCGTATCATAATAATTGCTGTAATTTTGTTAAAGTGAAACGTCGCTAAATTTTGAAGGAAGATATGAGCGTAATCGTGGAAGATTCAGGAAGGGTTTAGCCGGTGAACCTGAGCGCGAGCCAAGTGATCCGTGTAATGGAAGTCTGCGGGCTCAGGCCGCCCCCGCCCTCGCTCCTCTCTCTTAATGCATATAGTATCTATACGTGTGATTACTAAATTTGCGTACATAAAGTTTCGTTTTGACGTCTGGAAAAAAATTAAGAGAGAGTGAGTTTTTCTCTGTACAGGAATGAACGTAGACAAGTCAGTCGTGTCTCGTAGGTAAATAACATGTGCTTAAATCCTGTCGGGATGTATTTGTATGCGGACGACGCGACGTACAAGGCGCACACGCCGCGCGCCACCGGACTCTCGCCCCTAATCCGATTATGTGTAACAAAATGCTACGCGCGGCCACTCGCAGCGACCGGTCGCCTCGACTTCGTGTAATGTCTATTGTTATTTATTACATTTGCTAGCTTTTGCTACATGACAGTTTGCTGGTGGGATTTCTTAACTATTGAGTCGTGACGGGATTTAGTTTGATCGTTTTCATGTACCTAATAATTAGTATTTGCAAAATGTGAAAAGAAGCATAAGCAGTAGGGCGTTCGCTTAATGAATAAGTGATGTGCACACTCGTAGTAAACTTTTTAGTTATTCAAAAAGTTGAGAAAAAATCTAAATTGTATTTATGATGTAGGCCTCTCTCTAGGGATATTTAATATGTATGGTTTTAGGCTTTTTGATTGTAATTATTTTTTGTAATTAAAAACGAGAATAGTGTTTCATTTTCCACGTGATATGTTCCTAAAAATCACAAGCGAAGAGGATAAAAAAACATAAAAGTTTATAAAACTAACATCGACTCGAGCGTATAATTCTTTAAAAATATATTTACCCTAAACAAGTTGTAAGAGCACAAAGTCACAAATTGAATCGGGAATCACCTTTCGCGTCTAAGCCGGCTGAAAAAACAAAAACGTTTGAATGTCGGGGACTTATTTCGCGTGTAATCCGATTACCTGACGAAATGTCGTCACTTCTGCGACCTTCTTAATCTCTAACATTAAATTTAATCGTACAATTTGTACCTTAGTACGTCATATTATATTAACCTTTTCACAAGACATTAGGAATACTTCAATTTATAATGCTTGTTATATGACAAGTGCGAATAAATTACTTTGATGAGGCATCTAGTGTCGTGCGCTGAGATGCCAGGCCAACGTAGATCCTTTGAGTTAGGGGCATTATTTTTGGCATTCATGATAGATCTCGTTGCTTCTAACGGCCCTAGGGATTAGCTCTCGTGTTAATAATATAGTTTTCCTTTGAACGCTGTCCGATCCCACAAAGAAATATATTCTCTCGTTAGACGTGCCAAAAGGGCAGTAGACGAATGCGTATTAGTTTTGGCAATAAAAGATGATTAATATTCAATTTTACCTTTTAATCGCTTGAGATATCCATTAATAATAAATATGAATAACGTATAATTACTAGTGTACAATAATACAAAGTCAGTTATGAGTCAAGTGTGTAAACTACTTTGAATTTATATTAATAGGTTCATTTGCGAATATAACACAATGAATTACAAGGATGTGATGTAAAAAGGTTGAGGCGGAGAATTGGTTTGATTTTATAAAAGTTAACTCCACTCATATCATTATGATCACACATCGTGAACATCACTAACTTAATAAAAATAAAAAGCAAAAAGATTGTAAAATCGTAATACGAGAAACATATTATGTTGTAAATGAAAGACTGCTACAAGCTATTACAATATGTCAGAATCAAAATTCAAAGGATGCCAACTAATACATTGCATTAGAACAAAATAAAATCTATTCTATTTCAAAGTGGACGTCGTGCCGTTGCTTTAAAAGAGTTTGCTCCGACTAAAAATAAAGAGCGGAGTCGCTGGAGCATTTTCAACTGGATTACCATGCGGTTTGGGTTGGCCGGTAAAAATTAGATTGTAGCAGCTAACTCGCCTTCACAGACTCGGACTGGAGTCCGAGTGGAACCAGTAACAAGTAAATTAGCGAACGTAGAGTACGTACAGACATCGTTGACTGCAGGAAAGCAATACTTACCGCGAGCTCTGTACGACCACTTTAATGTGAGACAGAATTCGTTATGCGTCATAGTTAATATCAATTTGTCTTCGTTATCTAGATACGAGATGTAACTGAAACTGTTTGTGGGTGAGCTGCATTGTAATTACGAGTGGGCATCAGTAATTAAAGTTTGAACGGGAGCGCATGGCAATCGTCCGACGTGCACGTTGCATCGCTCCTCTCTTGTGTTTGTTCATTGAAATTTTTATTTCCATTAATCTTTCTCATACACATCGATTATTGGAAATAATAAAAGATACATCTATGAGAGTTTTCTACATCTATCTTATACTCTATTTATATTTTATTACCCGTTAAAATGAAGATTTGTTTTATAGAGGTGTACAAAATGTGAGAACTAGTATAACACGCTTGAGGCCACATCAATCAGCAAACCGCACACAAATAGTTCTCGCAGTCGCGTCTCTATAGCTTTGCAATAATTTACAAATGGAAAATGATAATAAACGATTTATTTTTTATTAACTATCAAAAGTATGATTTTAAAAATATTAACAATTTATTTAAAAAATCTAACTTATTACTCAACTGAAGTAGACAGTGTGATCATTAGATAACAGTTTTGCATCATTATTTTTACGATAAAAGGCTGATGACAAACCTAAAAATATATAACGCAATAACTAATATTAGAATGGATTTCCCGTTATCATTTCGCGGTAAGGATATTGATATGAACGCAAGATGAAAATATGTAGGTACCTTTTAAAGTCGATCAGTGTCAATAGTATTTTCGAGAATCAAATCTCAAAGATGATACCGTCTGTCTGTATGCGTCACGTTCGATATTTATACGTTTTGTAGCAGAAACAAAAATATTATTAACTCTCTTCACAAACAGCCGACGAATGCCAGCGCTTATGTACACATGAGATTCCGGTCTCAAAGAATTATGAAAGAGCACAATTTCAACTTTGGTTCTTGTCATTAAAATTGCTTTCAACTTTAAGACGTCTCTTTTTAATTCATCACTATATATCCCCACTGAGGGTCTCGAAGTCCAAAGTTAGGGGTGACAAGGTGATAGTTAACCACGTTGGCCCATTGGGATGATGGATTTCACACATATTATTGAATTTCTTCGCAGATATATATGTGCAGGTTGCATCACGATGTTTTCCTTCGCCGTAGTATCCGTTGATCATCATCATCAATAGCCTTTTAATTTCTTAAACTTTGATTTCTTCCTTTTTCTTTCCTAAAGACTGAAATACTAGTTCTGTCGTATCGAAGACGCTGTTTTTGTTTTTAAATTCGGAAATTTAAAAGGTATTAAATAACCTCCATTACAAGACTTGTTCGTTACAATCATAAAACACCATTCGTTGCGAAATGCGCAACAAAGTTTCATCATAATTCTATGCATATAGATACTATCTCGTGTTAAGACGCTCCTCTCTATTGATAAGTTGAAACACGCTCGTATCTGAATTCACGTCGTAGATAAGAATCTAGTGTTGATTCGAGCCCACGAAATTTGTGGGTAAAATAATCAGGATGTCGACGATAAGTGACGTCCTTATCGTTCAACAAACTGCTTTTTTTTCTAATCTTCACATAAGATTTTAGTAGCAAAAGTTTTTCCATAAAACGTTCCAGCTATTTTACGAGTACTTTTGAATGAAGAATGTTTTTTTAGCGACGCAAATCGTTTGCTTTACCAGCGACTTTGCATGATCTCTTACAAAATGAAGCTAAGACCTACTCCGACTTGTAATTTTTAGAGCTCAGAAGGATTATGACGTATGAATACATTTTAAAAACATTTCACAACTTAACATGAATGCAGGTTACTTCTACTAAATTATTACATTTCCAAAGATATTTGTTAATTAAAAAGTATGTTTCTTTCTTTCTTTAAGAATGTGTATGTTAGAGGAAGTTTGAAAGTAACGCCAGTGGTGGAGAAATTCAGAAGCAAAAGGTTAGCGTGGTATGGACATGTTATGCGACGAGACGTTGGGGACATAATTCAGAAAGTGTTAAGACTGAATGTGAATGGCTTCAAAGGTAGAGGAAGACTGAAGAAAGTATGGATGGATTGTGTGAAAGAGGATATGCTTAAGAAGGGAGTGGATTCAG
>JAOCNA010000027.1:3628623-3646155 GCA_026546675.1 Papilio helenus | reverse complement strand
CTCAAAAACTACTGGGCCGATTTTAAAAATTCTTTCACCGTTAGTAAGGTAATTTATCTGTGAGTAACATAGGCTATTTTTTTTTACTTTTTTAATTACACGGAGACTAAATCGCGAGCAACAGCTAGTCATTGATAGAAACCAAAAGTCAATATAATTGTATTTAATATAATTGCCAATAGATATCATTATTTAAATATTATTCAAATGTTTAATGCTGGGTTTCTGAAGTTACCACCTATTTTATCATTTTTAGCGACTAATTTCATGCGGGCGAAGTCGCGAGCAACAGCTATATAAAATAATTTAAACATAGCTTGGACTACAAGTGACACATCAGGAAGTGCGTTCCATTATTAGCTACAGAGAGGTGCACGTAAATTGCCCCGAGGTACACTCGCTTGGCGAGATTCGACTCACACGATTACGACATTCAACCAGCGAAAGCTCGGATATGTTTTAATGCTTTTAACTGAAAATAAATAATCGATATAAAACAAAATATTTCGCTACCGAATAAATCCTGTTCTAAAACGTACAAGTGTGATTGACATTGTTGATATAAAAATCCTACGCTAAATAATAATAGCGGTTAGGAGTTCGGTTTAAAAGCAGGAGGCTATAATTTATAAGGCAAATTACCAAATCACGTATGAACATAATAACAGTGGCGGCTCCATGTTTTAAAACAAATAAAAATAATGACGCTTTAATTCGCACGTGTTGGCGACCCTGGACACAACTTCCGGTTACTAAGAGAAGCTTTTTTATGTAACGCTCACCGAAGTTTGCGTCTATAAATGTCATGTTACATATTTGAATACATACATAATGTGGTACAGTTAAAATAAGCTAAAATATTGACAAAAGAAAGGCTATGTTTCCCGCACTTTTTTATGTCTTCTTCCACGGAATTTAAATGTCAGTTAGTTTTAAAAATTCAATAAACTTATTAAGTAGTTACTAATTAAATCAGTTACTTAAGACTTATTGGGAACTTAAACACATAATTATTTAAGTTTTAACGGTTTCGGCTTAATCCTTAAACTCATTAAAGCATTGATCCAAGTTAGAATAATAAAATTTAAACAAGAATGATTTATTCCAAGTATCCAATAACTTCTATTATTACTGTTTACAATTTGAGAAACTTTCAAATGAATGTTATCGCAACTCATACTAAAGTGGCCGAATACTAAAATGTCATGACAAGGCTATGTTTAAAATCCAAATTCCTTACAATGTTTGACGTCTATCAGATTGTAAGTGACGCTTACGAAGCGAATTATTAAGGATTCGTTTGAGTATTTGGCCGATAGCTTCATATTTTATACTCATACCTCATTTGATATGTCATACCGCATTTTGATATTCCCGCGTAAACACTTAAATTCCAAAGATACCACACTCTCTATTTTTGACCGACTTCCCAAAAGAAGGTGGTATTCAAATCGTCTATATGTTTTTTAAATAAGATGGATGAATATGTTTTTAAAGCGATTCGGCAGTCGAAAGCCACAGCTACATTATCTGAGTTACAAAAGTGCATTGCATACCCTGTTTGTCCCTCACTACACCGAAAGTACATTATTATTAGAGGGAGCAAACAAAAGACGGGCCGGGGCACCGCGGGCGCGCTTTCGCGCCATTGTCGGTTTCCGGGAAAAGATGGCCGGCCGCGATTACCAGCGCGCCGCGCCACGCCGCGCCACGCCGCCGCTCGACCGTCCTAAATCATTATCTGCGCCGCGAAAAAACTAATTGAAAAGGACGCTACTCGAGCATTGTTCGCGCTCATTACACTTATTACGGTTAAGCGACTCTTGCTGGAATTTGGCCAGGGTTTTGTTGCGATGCGATAAAATGGTATTACGATTGTATTTTCGTTTCTTGGAAGTGCATTTTACTATGCGTTTCATCGGAATTAACGCAGCGTATAGACGTTCCTAATCTTATAATCACTTAAATAACGGAAAGAAAGCCTTCGACAAAGTAGACATCGGGATTTATCAACAAGGACAAAATATAGTCGAAACTAGTATCTAGAAATAGATTTTAAGTGCGCAGAGAATAAAACATCGGCTTAGATTTAAATATTTCTTCCAAACAGAAGCGGCGCGCACGTTTCATTTCTCGCACATTTCCAAACCGTTCCGTTATAATTGATTTTACGAATTGCGCCTTTACTTTGTTTGTTGTACACTTGCTCCATTGTCAATTGTAAATGAAAATTGTATTTTTGATGACGTAGCTATGTCCGGGATTATCTTTTTTATTATTTTCCCTCGTGTATTCTGAACGGCAAATTCGATAGGTTATTGTTTAATAACGATGTTTGCTTTTGAATTTGAATTTGGAATAGAAATCCGAATTTATGTGATGTAATCTATGCACGTTTGCTGTTCATAACAATATTGTTGCGCCATATTTTTGTTCATTAAAATTTTAGCGCAAACATAATAAAACAAATGTTTGTTCTAACACTAGTAAACTTTTGACAATGATCAAATAAGACACTAAAATGTGAAAATTTAATTAACTTCCCGTCTTAGACGTTACAGAAACTATATATTTAATTTGGTGATGAAAATGTTACAATACAAAAAAACGGGAAACATCTAATAAAGACAAAGTCAATGACCGTCTAACGAAAAAATATACCGCCAAGACGTATGTACTTATAACAATGTTAAATATAAACTATTCTAGATTAGATTCGGCATCGCGCTCTCTTCACGGCACTTCGAAGTCGCGAAATATTCCATGATTTATTGCTTACAGCGGCCGGCGGCCAAGCCGTGACGTCACACGACACGTCGACGCGCCCGCGACGTACGTCATCTCGCCGCGTGACCGAACTGCCTCTATCGTGTTATTCTCATAATAAATTTTATAATTAATCGTCTATGAATGAATCTCTAGTACTCTACAAATTATTTTTTAAATAGTTTGTTTAGATAATTTTGTGTTAGTTTTTAATGAAATAAATTACCTTTGGGGCCGCTTCTTATAGCGATCTTAGTTTCTTCAGTACAATCAGGAATAATTAAATAAGTTCAATTAATCGAGATGTAACTTTTATACCCTTTGAACTGTACCTTCTCCATAATTTTAGCATTCACAAATTTTCCTTTTCAAACGAAGATATCTCGTAAAGCACGAAAATTAGGTTAATAACCCATGAGACAATAACGCATAGCGAATGTTCTGCCACGCAGTCACTCGGTCCATTGGAAAGAGTAATGTCATCTGAGCGGGTGGCATTCTTTTGAAATTGTAAACCCAAGCATATTGTTATGGCTTATTTAAATTTGGTTTTTCCTGTGCCTTGCGTCATCGGGCGATAGCCTAGTTGGCCAGTCATGTGACTAGACGTAGTTTTCAATGTGTAAAATGTATTGGCACTGATAGAATTATTTTGAAATGTTTACAAGCAGTAAAACTATCGTTCGAAATATTTTTTGTTATATTCTTATTAGAGTTGAATTAGATCAGTTCGAAGGAAAACAGATAACGATTTGGCGTGTGATGTTAGAATTTTATCATCATCATCATCCTGCCCTTATTCTTACGGAGGATCGGCACAGTATGTTCTGGTCTTCCATACATATCTATCAGCCGTTATATCTGAATTAACTTCTTTTTTAATCATATCCTCTTTCACACAATCTTCCAATACCTTTGTAGCCATCCATATTCAATCTTATTATTGTCTTGTTTATGTGATCATCTGTTAGAAACTTACACAGGGACTAAATTGGTGGTACGCCACTCCTTATGCTAGGAGGGTTCCTGTGGCAAACGTTTGACAAGCATAGTTATCAATCATTTTGCAAGAGGCCTTTGTCCAGCCGTGGACTATTACACGACAATGATGATAATATGCGCCACAACTGAGGTTAGCGAAGCTGAAAACAATGATGACCATTAATCAATTATTATTACAGCGAAATGACCCTTCTATTCCATTGTTTAGACTATGTTGGCTGTTGTAATTGTTTGCGCGCGAGTCTGAGTGTATGACAGTGAGTTTGTTTAAGATGTCTATCAATCCGTCGGTACGTAATAACCAGCATGTATTAGCTAAGAATATTACAACCGGACGCGTTAATGCTCAATTTTGTTTTGACTATAAAACGTTTCTGCTATTCGAACGCATATAATACTTTGTGTGTACATTAAACTACATTGTGCTCGCGACAGCTTTTCGGTGACAATGTAACATGGAGTGCGTACTTTAGTTTTTGCTGCACGGCTGATTTTTCACAGCCTCGCTCCGCTATTTTACATAGGCTAGGATATTGTATTTTTTTATTCATAATCACAAAAACGTCGTGCACATAAATCTAGCACTATATTTAATTGTAATGAAACCAATAGAATTAAATCTATATATTTGTAGGCTGTATCATCACAGACAAATAAGATTAGAAAGCATTTGTTTACTCGTACTGTTTGGAACAAAGGAGATCTGAATTAGAGTCATTGTGAAAGAGCAATAAGACAGAATGGAATAGCTGCGGTTAAACTTAGTGCGGGCTGCGATCGAGTGCATTGTCAAGCCCAAGTTCCGTGTTCTATAATAGATGAACCGTCAGCGCTCGCAATAAACATCCAACTAATAAACGCTCTTCTGAATCACACTTTATTATTAAACCGCATTTTATATAATTTAATCTCTAGCAAATGATCAACTCGTGCTAATGAGTTTTCATTCTATATAGAATAGGATAATTCTTTTGGAAATAGGGTAATGTTTAGTAATTCAACTAACTTGAAACTTTTTCAAAGAATTCAAAGTGTGCACATCGCAAGTGTTATCATCCAAGACTTCCAAAACCAGTGAAAATAGTGGTTTACCATTCCGCTATAATGTATTACGTTTGTATTGTCTTCCACGTTTTGTTCTATTTCCATGTATAAATCCTTTCTTTACAAATTTACGTTATAATTTGAGATAATTATTTAAATTTAGACGCGGTTGAGCGTTAATGCGCGTCTCATTACGTCGCTCGGAATTTGATAAATGAGCGAATTGGAAAACGCCTTGGAAACACCCCACGTATCACGATGACAGGATATAAATGAACATTATATTGTCTACGTACATAATTCAACCTTACGTTATATGTCGATATCCGATAGGCAACAGATCTAGCGTCCGTTGTCTTTTTCATTTTGTTACCAATCAGAGACGGCTGGTTGAAATATTTGGCAGATGTCCAATGCTGTAAATTAAAGTAATTGTATTTTCTTTTTTTTCAGGTAAAACGCTGAAAGATATCTCCGAGGAGCGTGCGATGTGAAAAACCCCTTGTAACGCGTGGGCCGTTCGCGGTCAAAGCGCGTGACTTCAATCGAATTATTATTTGACTATTTTGCGGCGTGGAATGTTCTAGTATATTTCCAATATTCGCGCGCTAATGAAATTCTATTGTAACAACATTGTCGAAGTAATACGAAGTATTTTAATGTATTTGTTATAATGTGACAACTGAATCAATACAGGCTGATTTTAATTCATTGGCTGTTTTTTTCTTATAACACTGATGTTTTATTTAATTAGCTAGTTTTATAGTTTACAATACGATGCTTTTACAAAGAGACCTTTTATAATGATAAAAGTTATGTACATTGTAGACCTTAAATATTTAATGATTTTACATACTAATATAAAGTAATGTTATAAAGAGAAGATATTTCTTTGAAGAACGTAAATTTGAAGGTTCTAAAAATTATTAATAAGATTCTCCCTAATCGGCCTGCTACATGTTTAGTTACTAGAAAAAAAATGTAAACAGGCAGTATTAAAGGCTTGAATTATTTATCGATTGTTAGATATAATATGTTACTAAATGTATATAATTAGTATGAAACATTAAAGTAAACAGCAACCACAAAGCAAGTAAGTAAACACAGGGAACCATCCACTTAAGTAACTATTGCCAAAGTCTAATATAACGTGCTCTCGACTTTGGAGTGTTGGCAGAAGTGGTTTTGGCAAGCAGTCGTGCCATCGTCTGACTTTAATCACGCCACACCTTAGCCATGCTTAAATTCAGGCAAAACTCGTAATGAGTTGGAACAGATGAGCGTCGCAATATAACCAGGTACCACTTGGCAATTGTTGAGTAGGAACTTCATATTTTAAATCTTTATTCATAGTCACTCCCTGTAATTTAAAATTGGACTTCAAATAAGTCTGATGAAGTTTTAATTATGCGTTGTTCATCATAATAAAAGTTGATAGTAAGATTTAAGCTAGAGATTGATTACCAGTGAACTTTGAGTGTGTTTTGTTGGCAAGTCTACATTAAAAGGAGTAAAATTTTAGCAATCTTGTCTTATAAAATAATATAGTCTATTTTTATTTCATTCAAAAAATAGTTAGATTAACCGTGTTAAAGAGTCAGCATACCTTTGTTCTAAGTTGACTTGAATTCATGCCAAAGTTAACTTCTGCCAAATATAATATTATCAGTTGTTCTTCCGTATTCGGGAAATTGCGTTTACATGTTTTGAAATTTTGTCTATCAGCAAAGACGGGATTGAACTTGTATTCTTTAGTTGTTATCCTCAAAGTTATAGGAGACTTTTACACATAGAATAACATATAATCTTAAAATATTTAGTTGGTGGTCAAAGAAGAAGAAAGACGCGCTAATAGCATAATGATTAAGGGTATGGACATCAACAAAATTTTGAAACAAAAGGTTTATTGGTGATTTTCCTCAGTTGAAGCGCCTGAACAAATGCATCTTATTATTTTCCCGAAGCAAATGAAAAGGCGTCTTACTTTTTTGGTTATTAATTTGACGTTTGCGTATTTTAATATGGATTTAATATATCTTTTACTATCGGTTATTATGAAGCTAATATTTCACATCAAAAGATAATATGTAAACTGACACGACTTTGGTTTTAAAGTAATTACGTTTATTTATAGGAGTGCGAATTTGAGTTTCAACAAAATATTTTAATAGGAAAATAAATATGTTACGTCCAACTGACGATCAACAGGCATCGAAATTTGAAAACTACCAGCCATTTGGAGCAATAAATTTGTTGAACTGTCGCTGGCAAGTGGCGACCATTCGCGATTGTAGATTGATTCGTTGATTGAAGAGCCCCATTCGTTTCAGCCTGCACGGACTGGCACAGTCTTAATTGCCATCGGAGATTGGTGTATTGAAGTTATATACCATGTATGTAAATGTATATCAAGGCTATTTTTCTATTCGCAGTCTGAGTAACTAGTCTTGTACTTCATTCGTTTCGTTTTGAATCCTTTATTTCAAAAGATTATTGACATTCGAAGAATCTTGTGGTTGAAAATTTGGGCTATCGATAAGGCAGTTACGGTTTAGTTTCTCAGAATTCAATTGAAATGTATTTAAATAATTTACTATTAATATTAATCGTTAAAAAACACGTTTAAAGAACTAACAATTACTTTATAAGGCTTAAGGCGGAGTTTAGCTCGTTCGGACTCTAATTGACTATTTTGCCAACGTCATATAATTTTAATACACTATAACATATTTTTATTTAAATTTCACAACATTAATTTACTATATTTAAATCCAAGTAGTAGAAAAACAAATTTCCGTAGGTATAATTGAGTTAAGAAACAAGATTGAAAAACGTAAGACACGGCTGTGACGGGTTGGTGTCAAGGAGCGTGTGATTGGGACGCGTGAAGTGGGCAGATGTGCTTTGCAAAGGATTGTCGTACTCTACCCGACGCGATGCGACGTCGACCTACTTTAACTACCAACTTTTCCGATTTACATGGAATCATTTCTTAAGGCGCCTTATATTGCAGTCAAAGAGTAGCTAGAGATATTTTGATAGGCAAGAAATAGTTAAACACTTGGATACTCATTAAAAAAATGATGTCAAAATTTAGTAGCTGATGTGAAATATGCCATGTAGATTTTTGCAAAATGATTTTTTTTTCCGGTGCCTACTTATTCGTGAAAGGAGAAAGCAAAGCCTTAAAGTTGAGGGTGGGGGTGAGCGGGGGCGAAGGGGTCGTTGACAAGAATCGCTTCGTGTGTAAGTGGCCGTCGGCTGCATAGACCTTAGTACACTCTTCAAAATTCTTTGACAGATACTTCTATTTCGCTCATACAGGGGAATCTGTGGCCGGTCTATAGTTTTAGTGTTGCTGACTTTTTTCTCACTTGACATTACGTACCTTAATTCTTCGTATCGGTTAATTTGAATTTTTATACTGTTGTATATTTATAATTTTTTCAATCAATTTACTTTCTTATCGTTATAATACTGAATTAAACAACGCGACAAGTTATATGTCTTATATACTAATGTTATATGCATAAGTTTGGATGGATGTATATTTGTTACTACGTATCTAAAACGGCGTAACGGTTTTCGATGAAATGTGGGGCAGATGCAGAAACTAGTTTGGAAGAAGATTTAGTGTACTTGCTAAGTTTTTTTAAATTCCGCGCGGACGAAATCGCGGGCAAAATCTAGTTTATCAATACGAACAGTCCAGTTACTGTAGTTCTTGTTTGATGTGTGTCGATTGAACTGATTGTTTGCACCAAATATGACGAAAATAGAAACTGCACCGATACTATTGATTTTTAGCTGAAAGAAAAAATAAAATAAAAAAGCACTGTACCTAAAATATTATTATTTAAAAATACTACGGCACTAAAACAAATTATACTCATAACCTTACTATCATAGGGGAAAGTCGATTAAATGCTTATTACAAAACAACTTCTTTTTCAAGAATTTATTACTAAAACACATGTAACTAAAATATCATGAAGTACACGTACAGTTTCTTAATACCCTTTGAGCACGACGCTTAACGTCGTAGACGTAAATTAATTTTTAAAAACTTAGGTGGGCGGTATGCTTCACAACACTAATGGAATTATTTCGAGATGTGTTCAACTGAGAGACTGTTACGGAGCCTTTACTGCGCCCTCAACTTTATACGTAATGAATACTTTAATACGAGGCATTTTTGATGAGTTTTTGTTAGAACAGAAATAAAATAAGATTGCGCCTTAATTATACAGTTTTACTTAACTTTATTCGTCTCTTTTTTGATTTAAACCTATTATCTAATATGCAACTATCTAACTAATTTAGTATTAGTATACTAAAATTATAAATGCGAATGTTTAGATGGATGGATGGCTGTGTTAGAGTTTGTAGTCTAAACGGCTGAACGGATCTGGATGAAATTTGGCATAGATGTAGAACATAATCTGGAAGGACACATAGGCTTTCTTTTGTTTTTTTAATTCCACGCGGACTGAGTCGCGGACGAAAGCTAATCTAATATACAACTATAATCTATAATTTAACTGATTAAATTAGATTCTATTTTATATGACTACAATATCAAAAACTAGTAAACTTTAGTAATGTTAACCAATATTTGGTTTGAGATAAGATTTTTGGACATTTCTTTATTTATAATTTGCAGTTGTTTTTGTTATCAGTGCCTTTGTCTGTCAGGTTAAAAAAAAAATAAAAGGCGTGTCATTGGGGCTATGTCTGCGGTGCTTTTGTTATCCTTTCAATTCTCAATGACTCTTGATAACGCTTCGCGGTTAACCGGAGTCTATGCGGGCTAATACATCGCCTGTATCGGATTTTTGTGGCGACTTTGTTACTATGTTAAACTTCAGACAATGTTATTCGTGGAATCTGTAAAAATTATTGGAAGTATGAATATGAATAAGTGTTAGCAGTATTTTTACTGCCTTTATTTGTTTCGACCACAATGCTTTATGGTATTTTAATGTTGTTGAATTAGTTTTCGAAAACAGTCCAATCTAATGAAAATATTCCGACATGGTCAATAAAATGTCTTTGTTTAACATCAGCATATCCACACTATTCTTCAAGACATCCACGTTATTAAACGAATTTAATAGGCTTTGTAAAGTTCTTTAAATTTTTAATCCATAATGGAGGCATGATGTTTACATGCATTCATACAATAAAACTTTAAAAATACCAACCAACGCGTCATTTTTGTTGTACAAGCAAAAATAACGTCGATTCCGTAGTAATTGCATTCCAATTAACCTCGTTGGAACATAAAATTAAAATAATCGAAAAACGTATTGTCGATGCCCGAGTGAAAATTGCTTCATACTCAGCGCGAAAATTGCAAATTGCAAGTCAGTGGAAAAGTTTTCGATGCATTCATTAAAGTGGCTTCAAAACTTCCTTCAATTCCATGCTGAAATTACACTTGACTCATCGTTTCCTTCGTACTTCACAATGCAGATTTGTTTCAGATAGCAAATTCACTAATAATTGACGAGACGAATTCTAATTACAAAACTTCCGATTGTTTCGCTCGACTGCTTCCCCTACCTACATACAGAACTTAATCTATACGTCTATTCTCTTAACAATTTTTGCGACAAGAGTTGCGCATCTCGAAAAATAACATTAATTAAACTTGAACAAGTTATTGAAAGAAGCTCTCTATTTCTTTTACGTTTTAATTTGATAATTTAAAATTAAAATAGAATTTTGTAAGACAATCATCAATCAATCAAATTTACACATCATAAGTCAACTCAAGGTAAAGGCGCTGGCTCATGTTTCGAAAATATTAAAATTTTTAATCAACAATAAATCCACGAAAGATTACATTATTTTTTAAACGGAAAATATTGTCTATGAATCTTCATTTAATAATTCCTTCAAGATTCATAGACATATCGCCATTCTAAGACGAGGTTTTACCGTAATCGCCAGCATAGCAGCTTTATTGGCGATTGCCGACACGCACCTTTGACGCTACTGGCGGGTGCCACATTCTTTCACGTCCCCAATACACAGCGTTATTTGAATAGTTCGAATAGCTTCAGACAAAATACGCAAACGCTGAAGTCATAAAGTAACATCTTATAGTAATATAAATTTTATTACCAGACCGTTTTAATTACACGCATGTGTGGATATTTGGAACTTGTCTTTAACGTGTGTAGGTAAAACTGAGGACTTAATAGTTCTGATTTTTTTAGATTTAATTGAACTATCGAACTGTTCCCATAAAACTGAGAGTGTAAACTTTAGAGAGGTCAATTTATCCATGTAATTGACACCATCGATATTGGTTTCTAAAAATTACCATTAATAGTGATGTATGGACAGTGTGAACTATACCTAATTGGTATTAAAAAAATCAAGAACAAATAGATTGAACAATCAATCGAACAATAAAAGTCTCGTTTATTGTTCTTCAATTCACCGTCATTAATTCTAGCGTACGGTTTAATGAAAACATCGATATATTGAACAGCAGAGAGTCGTGACATAATTAATCGGCGCTGTAAATCAGAGTTCAAGCGATCAATGCTGAGAAGATCAATGTCGATTCAGATAAGGGGTGCGGTCCATTGAGAGCCCAGCAGTCACGTGATGCATGCACTCGACGAATGCACATTCGCTGTTGCGGAGATTGCATCTTAAGTAATTCAATAAACAACGTAATATGTTTCCTTTCTATTGATCTAATCTCAACGTGTCGTGTTACTTATCGGGTCATTTGCTGTTTGTAATACGATCTAATAAAGATTATTAAATTATCTACATTACGGAATGACATTCATTCATGTCATTTTACATTGTTGTTGTGCAATGTGAGTTAGTCAATGTTTTTACGCATAAATGAAAATATAATTATTTACCCATAATTAAATGGGTATGTAGATTAGACACTTTGTATTAAAAGCAATAATAAAACTACAAAAGAAACATTCGCTAACAAAACAAAAACATAAACGTCTTCATTTTCATTTCTAAACCATTCTTTTTCACTATTTATAATTTGTCGCCGGAGATACGTAGTCGTTGAACATTTTCATAAAACAACAAATTTAATAAAGTGGCCGTCCGCGTTGAATAATTCAGGTACGTTGGGGCGGTATACATTATTTATGATGATGACATGTCGTAGGTAACACACGTCTATCTCAGCGTGCGGGTATGCATCTTGGGCACGTCGCGGCAATATGGAGACTTGGTGCAGTTTGCTGCGACCTCAAGACACGGTGCGTGTGCCGCACGCGACCGTACCGCTCTTTATTAAGATTTAAATAAATTTTACTAAATAAAATGATGTCTTAATCCTTTTGCCTACATTACTAGGATTTTTTCTATTATTATTAATTTAAGTAACATATACATAGGTAGAGTTACTGTTATACTCTGTTTCAATTTACAGCTAATGTCCAAGCAGTTTTATATTAATAAAGGCAGATAAAGTATTTCAACTTTTTATAACAAAGTTTTGTGACGTTCGGTTTTTCAAGCAACAGAAGGCGATAGCAAAAAATAATTAAAAATTCGTAAAACTTTCTTGTTTAGCGAAGTCGTGCCTTTCAACAGTAATGATATCACGAAGTGATAGCTGTAAAATATTAGCACTCAGCGACCCCATTAAGTTATTTCCAGCAAAGTAAATTGCTAATCAATCTTGCACCTAATCAGATTGTAACGAGTATTTATTTTTAACTTCTGTACACGAACGGAGTAAAGAAATAGACAGACACATTTTTATTTACTTATACTTCACTATTATTATTTACGCTGAGCAATAAATAAAGTAACCTTCGGTTGTTGGCCTCAGAAACAATGGTAGTGGATGTTTGATAGTTTATTTCTTGACAATGTGCAGCTGATGTGGTTTTGCTGCGCAATGGCAACATATTGCAATACAATAACACAACATCATTCTGCACTATCAAGGATAAGTTGAGGTTAAACAGAAATCTAAAATCAAATTAAATTAAGATATACAAACATTCTATGTATATGTATTTAAGGTACAAAAAAGACCAATAACATTTTTAAGATAAGATTTCATTTAAAGTAAAGTTGCTATGATTTAATAAAAGTAATCATAAACACGTACAAAATGTTTACTTTCCACTCCTACTAACGATACACCTTTGAGAATCTATTCCAAGAATGCTATGAAAACTTAGTAATGTGAACATCCTTTTTGTTACATTATGCTAATTAAAATCCCAACAACATAATATACATGTATTTCTGAGTAGAGTAAATGAATTAAATTTCACGTTCATTTTATATTTAGTCTGTGGTCTAGTTAGTCGGTGTGTATAGTGGAAACAGAACGTTGAAACTGTTTTGTAAAGGCGGGTTTATATTATGCATACACCGTGAATACGAGATAAGTGTGAATACTATTTCGACTTACAAGCTTGTTACTTTCACTGGCAGCGTACCGAAACGCAACCGAGGCTTGAGAGTTCTAGCTAAAGTAATAAACGTTGCACGGATTTATTACAACCTCACACTATAACTTTATATCACTCGAAAACTAAATTAAATTTTCAATGTCTTCCAGCATGTCAAAGAATTTATTTTTATTTCCAATTAAAAATAGATAAGTCCTTAATACCTATTCTACCATCATCATCAGCTATACATCCCCACTGAGGTGCTCGGGGCCTACCCTAAGTTATGGTGACTAAGCCATCGTCAACCACGTTAGCCCCCATTGTACTATTCGACGGCGCCTTGTCTGTCACCCACTGGCCGGACCTCACCTTTTGCAACATTGCCGTTGCAAAGGTAGGGTCTGCGGCATGGAAGGTGAGCTTGGTGTCCGTCTACCTGGAGCCAACCACACCCAGGAAACCTTACCTGGACTTTATTGGCTGCGTCGTGGAGAGATTGGGAACTGCCAGCGTGATACTGAGCGGTGACGTCCATGGCCTCGGCCATGGCTTTAACCAGAAAACTGAAGTACAACTCCCCACTTCCCAGCATGGGCGGAAGGTACGTTGAGTACTTGAGGCAAATGAAGATCTTGGGGTTGACATTGGTATATGGTTTTTTAACCCAGGAATTGCATTACAAGTCGTGCGCTTAACCCCTGAACCACCGACGTTCCACCTAGTTTATATTCATGGCAAAATGCTAAGAAATATAATACGATTTAATTTGATTTTAATTTAATTTACTGTATTTCAATTGAAATTTATAAAGCATTTCAAGGTTTTAGTAATGTGTACTTTAGTACAACAGTAGCAACGTTTATTGTAAGGAAATAGTAGTGCAGAATGCAACTGATTCTGACCAGATGCGGCGCACAAGCTCTGACGTCACAAGCCGTGATTCGGTCTATTTAGAACGATGTGAACACACTCTAATGAAGACTTACAAACGGCAAGTTGACCGGGTCGTTTGTTAATGTCGTACGCAAGCAGCGTGGATGAATCGTGCAGGTATTTCAAACTCAATAACATTTAATTTAGTTCTATACGCATTATTTACGGGTTATGATATGACTGATGATAATTTTAACTTTGTCGTTTTTCTGCATCATAAATTATTGTTACGCTTATGATTGAAATGTAACAGCAGTATTCCATGATTTCACAATACACTTCCTTCATCAACCTCGTCATACATACACGAGTGCGTTACGAAGGCGGATATCGATAGGGCTTTATTATTTATGAAGCATACATAGCTCGTATACCAATTTCTGAGTAGCGAATATCGGTCGTAGTTCAAAGGGCATGCCTTGCAATTATTTATTTTATGAGGCGATATTTACAGGCATCAATTTTAGGGCTGCCTCTCGCATGAACTTTACTGTGTTTTGATTTTAACACACAGTGAAAGTACGCGTGAAGTTTAATGTCTTAGGGTTGGGGTGCTGGGATTAATTTATGAGATGGATTTATGAATTTATATTATACCCTTACTTCTATCAATAGACTAAGGTTATTAAAATAATTGCAGCCGCAGTTTTGACTTTTTTTTTGGCTTTATGAACACTGCGCAAGAGCAACAAAACTTTTTTTTTTTTAAATCAAGGAACTTCATGAAAGTAACAGCCAAATATTGAAACGATTTAAATATGTAACAGCGTCGTAAATAACAAAGCCACGTTGAAACTACAAATTCCATTTGAAAGATGAGGCATGTTAGAGATTCGTTTCAGAATTTGGCTGTAAGTCATTTATCACGATATTCACCGACGTCACATAAATTATTTGATAAGTAAAATTACATTGTGAGATAAAATAACGAGGCAACATTAGCGAATTGACAAATTAAGCTTATATTTGAGTGAACAGCAGTGACCGGCGAGGAGCGAACCATGCGTAATATAATAGCCGGAAAATGAGAAAAATCCGGCCATCATTTTGTTTCGCATCGTTGGAATTAATCCCGTAAATAATCGCCGCAATTTTCGATATAAAACACTAGTAATGGATTTGTCAATCAAAATTCTTGCAACAAATCTTATAGTAGTCCGAAAAAATGTTACAAAAACACACACACATCGGTGGTAATAATGATACAGTATATCTGAAACAGTTATCATAATATTTTTTTAATAAAACACAGTTTTTTTATATTCGATTCAGTTACATTTAAAAAAAAATAATCTAGTTTTTTTTTGATACTGTTGTATAGTCTGTGATCTATATTTGCTATATGGAAGATACGGAAGTCAATTTTTTTTTATAAAATTGTAATATTTATGTTCTCTATGAATACATCTATTGGCAAGAGCGATGTCTTTATATTTTAGAAATGGTAATAAATAAAATTTAATTTTCTATAGTAGCATAATACTACAATTTTTATTTCATTTTTTTCGGGCACAGATATTCTAGAATTGTATAAATATTTCATCAACGACAAAAATTTTTAAGCGTTACTTTTTGAGTTTGTTTTTTATTGCGAAACTTTCTCGTTTTCAGATTGCGGAGAGTGTTTTCGGCAGTTCGATTTTAGAATAGAAAATAGAGGAATGATAATATTTATACAAGCACGGTCGCTCTACACTCATCCGGTGTCGATCCGTCACAAATCAATGTATACGGCCTCAACGAAATGAAAAATATATTCATTTTAATAAAGTTGTTTCTTTTACATTACATGCGCAACGTAAACGCATTTAAATATTATTTATAAGCCCATACTACATTGGTTGGTGTTCGCGAACAAATGTGTTATTTAAAGTGTTGATAAGATCCAATCTTATTATAAACATCGAGCATGTTTCAATTAAAAAAAATACAATTTGTGTTTGTATTTGTTTCCTCAGTGAAAACTCATGGTACTCAAACACAGTGAAAAATAAAGCTATACGATCTACGTAACTCAAACTGATTGACTTCCAAAAATGATGGCGGAGTTTCGCCTCAAACTAATCGTTCTATTTGTAATTTCTCAATCCATAGCCGGCTGAGACGAATTTATTTCGATATGCTCTCTGACGCCGGCTGTCACAGCAAACATTATAATAGGCAAGACGGAAAGATCTGAAGAAAAATAGGTCGTGTTTTGATTTAACTCCATTAACATTTATTTTAGAATTAAAATAATAATTACTTGTAACTTTATTTATTTTTTAATTTTAATACTATTTATAGGTATTTGAATACCAAAGAAATCAATTAAAAACCGTAGCTATATATATTTAAAATTTAGAGGAAAGGTTCCTGCCACTATGTGTTTAATTATAAAATTTAACTATACGTTTAGTAATGGTAAAATATAGGAAGTCCTCAATAGGAATTAGTGACAATGCAATGCGGTGAACATTGCAACGTTACGTAATTAACAATAGAGCAATTAAGTTTGGCGGCAACGCTACTCGTAGCGAAATGCCATTTCGCGGCGGATGCCCCCGCCCGCCCTGCACCTCCCCCGACAGCTCCCGTAAACCCCGCGTTCCGCTCCGCCGATGGACAATGCATTTCGCTGATTTCGCTGACGCCGTTTTTGCTGAATCCCGCCATTTCCCTCCCGTTTGTACGCTCCATGGAAAGATTGCATAGATACTTCACTTTTGAACGCGTAGTAAAGCCGAAAAATGAATATTGTAATTCTACTATAACCGTTATATATCTTTGGTGCTTTTTTGGACGTTTGCTTAATGTCAAAATTGAAAATTAAAATCGAAGTGAATGTACGCGCACATTAGCAAGCTATGAAATACACAAAACTGTGCGAGATATAAACAAATGAGTTTCGTTTTATTATCTATTCGGCGGTTAAAATTTAGATAAAATGGAACTGAAATAAACCAGTTTAAAAGGAGATATAAAATACATTTTAGAGTTCGGAAATCTATTAATAAAGTTTATCCTAGCTTAAGGCTAAACTTCGTTCTAGTTGTTTAATGGTAGCCAATAAGGTGTTTCATTGGTATAAAAACGTCTGGGCTTATTGGATCAGGTTAAAGCAGTGGCATTTGCACAGGATTGCCGGCGCACCGTGTTTGCTCGCCGATTAACAAAGTGCTTATGGATTCATTACTCATGCATTTAATCGATTTTTTTTATTTATTTTATATAATAAGCTCCGTAATTCTTGTTCGATTGATTGTTTACGTTATATGCCATAGCCTTGATGATATTGAATTTCATTCTTTGATCTTATTGAAATTATTAAAAAATAATCTCCCTGGTCTTTTAACTATAGTGGTTCAGTCCAGTATTTGGTAGGTACTCTCAAATGTGT
>JAOCNA010000027.1:3611342-3621925 GCA_026546675.1 Papilio helenus | reverse complement strand
AGATCAACTTTATATTTAATACTAGCTTTCGCCCGCGACTTCGTCCGCGTGGAACTAAAAAAAAACAGAGTAGCCTATGTATTCTTCCAGACTATCCTCTATATCTATACCAATTTTCACAGAGATACATTCAGCAGTTTAGGCTACAAACTCTAACAAACATCCATCCATCCATCCATGTAAACTTTCGCATTTATAATATTAAGTAAGATTTAGAGCTTGCGCACATCTGAAACTATAGTACAACTGTTTAGTCTCACTTTGATTCGTGTAAGCTTATATTGAAATGCGCACACTACTCGATTTTTAGTTACGCAACTAAACAGTTGAATTGACTGCGAATCAATCTCGACAATACAACAGTCGTGCGATAGTTTAATCACAGGTGTGCGCCCGCTCTTACTAATAGGCCGAATACAGAGGCCTTGTAAAAGACTTCAACGAAAGGAAAACTAAATATTTCGTGTAAAGTCAAATGGCAGTAAGATATTGACTAATTAATATTATTTGTGAATATTTTTTATAGTACAAGTTAGTAGACAATAAACGTCTGCATTTGACTATCATTGCCAGAGGAGAGGACGCACAGAAGAGGGATATTTCTAACCTAAAATTAAAGAAAACTTGACTAAGATATATTCGTGTGTTATCTTATAAACATGATATCGGTTATTAATTTTGAGTTATATCCAGTTCCTTAATAATCTCATATTTCTAAGGATATTGAGCACTACATCAACATTAAACATACTATAATTACATAGTAGTTGCTCGAAGTTTCTTACCATCGGCGGGCACTCATATTACAACTTGATAGTACCTTCATAGTCATTTTGTTCTGAGTTATTACGCATTTATGTGAAAGTAATAACTATGTCTCAAATACGATAAACAATTGATTTAAATAATGTGGAATATTAGAGTATAATGATAAAGGAGAGGGTAACAAGGAAAAATAAAAGAGATTATCTTTCTTTCAATTTTTAATTTCATACTAGCTTTCGCCCTCGACTCTGTCTGCGTGGAATTTAAATAAAAACAAAGTGAGTAGCCTATGTGTTCTTCCAGACTATCCTCGACATCTATACTAAATTTCATCGAAATCCGTTCAGCCGTTTAGGCTACAAACTCTAACATCCATCCATCTAAACTTTTGCATTTATAACAAAAGTTAGAATAGTATTAATATTCATTGCTCAAAATTCATCGAACATCGAAAATAAAAAACTATGAAAGTGATGGAAAATTGCTAGCAATATCAAAACCAAATCGTCGTTGACTTATGCTAGGTTTCTGAAGTTTCCATTTATTTTATCATTACTTAATGATTCATTAGTTATAGGTTAAACTAAATATCAAAGAAGTCAAACTCAAGTTACGTAGTTCGGAAAGGTATTTCAAGAATTTATCGAACGACAAACACTAACAGATCGTTAAGTATAACTGGGAAACTGTCCATTAGACTCGCATCCCTAAGTTATGGTAGACTCTTCCACGTTGAGGACGCAGATTGACATTATATCATACATGTAAATGTTAATTACTTATCTTCATAAATAGCCTACAACAGGAAGATAAAACAAAGCGTATAACATAAATAGCAATGGATGAAATACGAGTACGTTCATTGGAAGCGAAGTACAAACGAGTCATGAGGTCATGACGTTATGCTAGTTTCACACGAAGGCAGAACGGTGATACAGAGAACTGCTAAAATCAGAACTCACATATAAAATTGAATACGATTGAAGAAATTTTTAGAATTTTAGAAATTTTAGAAATTTTCAAAATGTACAGCAATTAACACAAGTCAAGTACGTGACGTATCAAATTTAATTTTGTTAGTCTATACTTTTGTATATACTGAAATAACTCAAAAAATACTGGACAGATTTTAAAATTCTTTCATCGTTAGAAAGGTAATTTATCTATGACTAACATAGGCTACTTTTTTTATTTTTTAATTTCACGCGGGCGATGTCGCGAGCAACAGCTAGTTTCATATATTTTTGTCTTCTCGTCTAGTGATATCGCTAATCGAATATTACTTTGGGTATTATCCGGGAGAGTTGTTCTGTCTCGTTGTCAGATGAAACAATGCAAGTACAGTACTGCCTACTGCTCTGCCTCGATGTTGCCCTCGTGTGAAACTAGCATTATTCTTTGCAATGACGCAGTTCTGTGACGTTTCATTCATTATACGCCGCTGAATGCAATGCGCCTTGGATAAAGCTCCTCTAATTATTTCCGTACTATCTCGTCATCGAAATGCGGTCGAGGTGGTCCGCTCCGACACAGCACGCCGCTTTATCGATCATTCATTTTAAATATATTATGCATTAAATTTTCTAGCTGCGACTATGATTAAATGCGAGCGAAAGAAATATCATTACATTGTAAAATGTTGAATTGCGTATTCCAGTTTACATGTTATTTTGATTGAATTTTTTTAAATATCAGAAAATCTTTATTTATATTTTTATTTTCTTTTAGTAGGTATATGGTTTTTGTTATATTTATAGTTTATATATTACAGTCACTTGCAGGAGTAATCTTAAAAAACTACAAAAATATTTACACGAACGTAACTACCATACATAATTTGTTGTGAATTTTTTGAGCGCGTAGTTCATTCCACGCAAAAATTCCAAACATTTATTGCCTGCTATTGGCAAGAGAGTTGCATGTGAAAATTTATCGGCTACATGCAATGCACAACATTTGGTGAATTGGCTCAGCTACGCTAGAGTCGGCTCTATTTGTCAAGTGTATATAATTTCGCTTCAACGAGCCATCGGCTATGCGACACGCTCGTTTTGTTTTCCATTGCAATAAGAGCTAACACATCGTAAGTACGTAGACAGACATTCGTACCTACGTAAGTTCTGAGCGGATTTTGCGCGCCGTTATTTGTCAACGTCTAAGATAATTTCTATTGCAAACGCATAGAACTGAATCAGAGCGTGTACACACGTGGAAGCTTCTAGTTATGACATTTCGTTAATTTTGTCATATTGTACTGCTGAACATTCCTCGACTTATTGATTTATTTATATGTACAGACATTAGTTGTAAATATATTCCATTGTCACGCCCTACACTAAAAGCGTCATAGCACATTTAGTTCTACTATAATTACTAGCTGTCGCCCGCGACTCCGTCTACTTCGAAGTAAAAAAAATTAAGTAGTCGATGTGTTCTTAAAGACTATCCTCTACAGCAATGCCAAATTTCACCTATATTTGTTCAACAGTTTAGGCTATAAACTCTAACAAACATCCAACCATCCTTACATCTAAACTTTAGCATTTATAATATTAGTAATTTGAAACATTTAATATAATTGTTACTAAAAACTTAGAGCAACTCATTTCGCCACGATCGCGCGCAATTGCCATACGTCTAATGACATTTGACAGCTGTCAGATAGGGACGTGACGTTTATGGCGATAATCTAGTGTTGCGCCAATTCTACAGCGCGGTACTAATTTTCTTCTTAACAGTACGAAGTAAGGTAATTAGTACTAATATTTTAAACATTTAGCCATCAGTAACATCGCTACTGTTGTAATTTAATCCACAGTCCGCTTTAGGAAATTTATTTACATTTCAAAATTCTCAAGTATCACTCTGTTGCCGTAAGAAAAAGTCATAGTCCGTACTTCACAATATATGCAAACGTAAACGTAAAGGAGCTTGTTATTTTATTTATACAACACACTTGACCCGTAGCGCGGTTTCAAGACACGACTTCCAGCTTCTGAGAGAATCAGTGTTCATCCACAGATGTCTTAAATGATGAATTTTAGCTTGCATTTATTTTTGGGGACAAAAATGACTTTAAATGTGTTTACAAGAAATCTGTAATTAATATTAAAGACATTTTTGTCAGAAATGGTCCTTACAAATATCTACAAATTAGGATAAGATGGAGTCAACACTTTAATGATTAGATTGTTCTATTGCTAACCAAAAAAGATTTATAATAAACTAGCTTTTGCCCGCGACTTCGTCCGCGTGGATTTTTTTCTGTCGCACGGAAGAAATAGTATTCTATGTCCTTCTCCTGGCTCTATGCTACCTCCTCACCAATTTTCAGCCACATCGGTAAAGCCGTTCTTGAGTTATAAATAGTGTAAATAGCACAACTTTCTTTTATATACGAGTATAAATAAATTATACAATTAAGGGAACAAGTAAAAATCGATGTTATACACGTTTGTATTACGACACAAAACTGACCGAAGCAAAACAAAACCTCGAAAAGTACAAGCACAAGCATAAAGTGCCTCGAATCCCAACCCTTTTCATTTTAAACGCAATTTGTTGAAACCTATTTAATTTTCATCCAACAACGTTTCATACTTTAATTAACCAGTGGGCTGTTTGTTCAACGAAACGTTTAGAATAAGTGAGTCCCTGAGGGGATGGGATTTGTAAGGAATTGATAGAAACAATATTGACGTAATTACCAGCGACCAAACATTTCAAACGCCGAAACAAGAAACATTTTAATTTTTTATCGCTGTTCTTTACTCCATTACTTAAGACGAAAATAAGTCTATTTTGCATCGTACGTATTACTTTCAATCGTTAGCTTATAGATATTTTTAAGATAGATTTTGAACAAAGATTTCCCAATAGAAAATGCTTACATCTTTATACAAATACCTAGTTTTAGTTTAGTTCGGAAACTATTTCGTCCGTGCACGCCAAAAGTTTCATACGTTTTCAAAGTAATATATTTAGAAATTAAAAAAAAGTTCGTTCCTTTTCGAGTAGCGCATGCAAGTGATCGCGCCATTTATTGCGTCTCAGAATAGTACAAAGTTCCGCTGCCTCTAAGAAGGCGGGAGACGGGTCTTTTACAAGTTTTAAAACGCCGAGCCATCCACCTCGTTCCGGCAAATCTTTCTTTATCATTGAAGAATACGACTGAGTATCTCATATGTGACTTATATTTCGAAATAAAGACAATATTTGCATTCAGCGAGCAGAAATGTATACAACCTTTAATAAAATGGAAGCATATTGAGAGACTCTAGGTAAAGTCGATTTAGCTTGCATTCAAGGGACCTACGACCTCCATACGGCGTCTATTGTGTTCGCCTTTTCCGACTTCAATATAATTTGAGGCATTTTTCTACACACATCTCCTTTGTCGTATGAATTCATCTTTCTATTATAAACATTTTTGTTGAGCGTACTACAATCTCTTTGCTTCGGGGTATTTTTGTCATGTTTAGAGGTTTAATGCCAGTTATTTATGTCAAATACGTAGCTCACTTTAGCTTTATTTGTTTTTTATGTAAATGTATTATCTATACTAATATTATAAAGAGGAAAGATTTGTATTTTTGTATGTATTGAAATAAATCAAAAACTATTTGGGCGATTTAGAAAATTCTTTCACCATTATAAAGCTACGTTATCAGTGAGTAAAATAGGCTATATTTTTTAATTTCATGCGGACGAAGTCGCGAGCAACAGCTAGTAGGAAATATATTGGTTTACTAAATGTATGCTTATAGGGTTACAATACTCCTTAACACAATCGATTGTCGTAAAGTTACATTAAATAGTTGTGTAATCTAATGTTAAATAATTGTCTATCATGACCACTTCATAAAATCGAACAAACGGACCGTAATCACTTTGAAAATAGATCAATAAAGTTTTCTAGACGAAGTAACATTTCTAAACGTGAAAGAACAAAGTGGTAGCTGATTTGTGGTCGTCGACGTCGCATTCAGTGTCTCATTCCGAGAGAGAATGTGCAATACACAGACAGATGGAATCACCAACACATTTGAGATGCGTCGAGCAAAAAGAGCAAGTTGGAACTCGCCCAAGCGACTGTAGGACCGGCTTGTTTCATACGTCACATTAATTAAGTATCAGATACAATCTAAACGTGTGACGTAGTTCGCGATATTTACGATAAACTCTCGAAGTAGTAAACATGATATTTAAAGCGCCACGTCGACAGGTGTTGTGAGAATTTGTGTCAACTGATTCTGTAATGTCAACTACGTTACAGAAAATTTGATAAATTAGGTTACGTTATCATTTTGATCGTAATTTTATAAAATTGTCTATGACCTACAGACATTGGGTGTTACTGTTTTACTTTCTTTGTGAGTTCGATTTATTACTTTTCGTTAAAAATTTTGCCCTCGTCGACTTGTTATTTCAAGATTCAAATTTTTGTTTCATCTAATTGTGTTCTAAGAACTCGTTGTAATTTATATGTTTTCATTCAAAGCTGTGAATTAAATATTAACTGTATTTAGTAATTTACCTAAAATAATTTTGAATAGTTTAAAATAGTTAACTGCTTAGGTTAGGTTAGTATTTTTTTTATTAACCCGATGCAAATAAAAAAAAATATATGTTTAATAACTCGAATTATAAAACTGTAAAATAAATTGAATGTACAAGTATTTATTTGTAAGTTAAAACGACAATATATTCTGTTTACACGATAGTCTAAAGTAAATGTTAACAGAGTGAGCTTGCTGTTAAAACTTAGACGGTGAGTGATTCGAAGGCAGGGAGCGAGTGGCCATTTACATGTGGTCAGTCGTCGGCGCGCTATCTCACTGATTTACAGCTGCATTCAATTGCTGCTGGACTTGTATCAACAGATGTACAGACTAGCGGACAAATTTCTCTTAGTTCCTCGCGTGTTTAGTGTCGGAATTCACTCAGCAATCTGGCTTCATTTGTTTTATTGTACCTTAACTATGTAACCTTGTGTTTTGATGCCGAAATGATTATACAAAAATCTTGTTTTCTCAAATATCTATGATTTAAAAAAATGTGGTACGTGAATTTTGTATACATGTTTCGGCAGTGAAAACTGTACTGTATGATGAAAAAATGTAATTCGATTTAAAAGTGTTTCTACAAAACACATTGAGATAATATAAAATTAATTGTGACAAATGTAACTGTAATTAATTGATCATTTTATTTGGTCTTTGTAAAATGTTTACGTGGAAAGTTGTGTAATAAAGTAGATGTATTTATCATTGTCGTTTTATTTATTAAAACTCATAGTATTAAAGTAAGGTAAATTAATAAATTCAATTTTAAAGGGAATAATAAAGTGAAATAAAATAAATTACTGATCCTGAATTAAAATCAAATTCTATTGGTAATAACTAGCATGGAAAATATTGTCAGATATAAAACAAATCACATTAATGGAAAGAAATATTTACATCTCTTTAATCCGTAGATTAAGAAAAACCTTGTATAAGTGAAGTCCGTAGCTTTTACACATTGGTATTATAAAACCATTTTATTTAGCATGCACATTTTCTGGGCAAAGTAGGCTGCGTTTTCTTTGGCGGGGTCCTAGGATGACTCGTCGTAGGTAAACAGGGTGGCACGATTTATGCGGAGTTTGAGCGGCATTCGTTCTTTGTTTCAGGTAATGACCGTGCTTTCATCACGTGCTCAATGGGCCCAGCAAAGAGATACCTCGCCGAGTCTGTCTCAAGGCTCGCTACACACGTCTGTTACAAAAAATGCGGTTGAGTATGTGTCCAGCCGGAAGGCAAACATTTTTGTAAGATTGGTATCATAGCAAATTGAGTTGCTAAAAGTGCGGTTTCATCAACAAAGAATATAAATTATTTATGGCTAAAATGAAACTTAATTCATATTAGTATAGAAAATGAAATCTATTGTAAGAAATATTATAACTTCAAACACTATTGATTATTCACTAAGGGGCTATTGATTTAAACCATTGGAGGAGTCTGAGTGGAATTGTGATAGGAATATTCTCCAATTTAGTATTGTTCTAAAATCCGTTTTTGTGACGAAAACTTTTAAAAGTGTGTACAAAAGTAGTTTTCTACTTTTTCCAACGAGAAACAGTTTGAATCGATTACAAGTTTAGAAACTTTCAAGTCTCTAGAGTGCCTCTAAAGTATTTGTAGAGCTTTCATGTAGGTGTAAAAAGTCAATTTATCTAGTATTCTCAGGACATGTGGGGAGCAAAGAATATATATATTTATTTAGAAGGTTAAAATAACTATCCGACTAAAGTGGACCTTAAATTGCCTAAGAGCAAGGAAACTCGAAACGTCAGTGGGGCCCGTTCTCTGTAATGATCCTATAACGACCGGCATTATTATTTATGTTGTGTAGCTGGGAACGGCATAATACTACAATAAGAATAAAATAAATTTTCGCAACTTTGTGATTTGGCTTCAGAGAAACTGCGTAATTTTTTGCATTGAAGAAAAATAGACGTCTACGAAAAATTATTAAAAGTAATTGTTCTCAACGGTCGTATTTTAAAGATATCCCATAAATAATAAATGCTGTGTCATAAAAATGCTGCATCGTATAGTTTGCCTAGTTTTTAAAATGATGAAAATGAACTGTACCTTTTTGATTAGTAGAAATTTGATTTAAAACAAACTTTTAATTTCGTATCTCATATTCCTTCAATGTTGTTGGGAGGTCTTTATATCTTTTCAACCTTAGATAAATGTAAACCATTCACTAAAGTAGCCATATTTTCTTTGAAATATTTTACCAAAATTCCGTAGGTATATCAGCCTTATAGCAACTGCGAGTAATATCATAAATCTACGGCCCTTAAAAATAAGCCTCTTCAAATGAGAAGGCTTTAGTGCCGGTGATTTGTGAGAGTTTTGAACTCTTTCGTCAATTACTGGCTTATTTGTTTCTAAAATATACCTCCAATAAGCTTATTTGAAGGAGAAATGTTATGCATAACAACCAATTTATGTTGTAATTTACCGTTTATTGTGAAGAAAATAATACAATATAAAAGTTTATTAAATTCGATTTTTTGTATCTTTATAACATTTGAAACAAATCACGAACATAAATTAATTACCGAATTTGTGCTACACGATCTTTTTACAAATGATTTGGCTTAAATTAGTTTGACAATCTATCTCTCGGTGTCATCTTAAATAGCATTAGTAGTAAACCATCTTAATTAATCTATACATATAATAAAATTGGAGTGTCTATTTGTAATATTGAAAGAAAAATTCCAGATTTCGGGAAGATGATGTATCTGCGTTGCTAATAACGTAAAGCGCATTTATTTTTTTTTGTCTGTCTGTCTGTCCGCAAGCCGCGTTTGTTCCGGTTAATCACCGAAACGGCTGGCCTGATTTTGACCGAACTTTCACTAAGGGTAGCTGACATAGATGGGCATATTATAGGCTACTTTTTTATCACAATATTGCGTGAACAAAGTCGCGGGCAACAGCTAATGTTGAGTAAATGTGAAATAAATGATAAAAGACATTGCTACGATAATAAAAGAACTAGTCTAACTACAAACGTAAAAATCGATCTAGAAGTAGTGGGTAAGTGATGTTTAGTTTAGCAATGGCCAGTGACCGATTTGGTCCATCGATCTTTTGTTACTTCGACTGCCACCGCAAATAGATCTTTTGTCTATTTAGGCAAACTGACCAATTTACCAGCACTTTTTCTTTAGTACACTGTTCGTTTAGCAACATTTATTTTCCATTTTTGTTGCTCGTACTTTCATTATACATAACCTAACATATATATCATTTAAGAAATAAGAATTTATTAGAAGTATGTCTTTCACCCTAACTTAGGATAGGCTCCGAGCCCCTCGGATGTACATATAGAAAGCTGGTGATGATGTCTGTAGAAGTTATTAATTTTAAAATTATACTTAGTTTCGAATTTAAAAAAAGCTTTTAAAAGATTAAAAAAAACTCTGTTTAAATACTGAATGTAAATCTGAATTGATACAGATTATTAATGCAAATAAAACCACCAAATAAAATTACAAATATGCCGCAAATATTTTTACAGCAGTGAATTATAATAGCTTCAAACGATACCTGTCAAAGAGTACGCCGATATGGTTTTAAAAAAAAAGATAAAAATGTTCACGTTATATTTGATCTACAATGCAAAATGTGTTCAATGGTTTCGTTCGCTATTTCAATATTTCCAGTATTAGAATCGTTAACACGTAGATATCTGGTTCAATAAGTTTTGACTTTTTTTTAATTGCTGTGTTCTGTTTTTTGCGTATATTTCTTTACTATCACTACTATTGAACATAAAGTACAATTTCAAATTTAATTTAAAATAGAAACCGTACTTTTTTTAGAACACCATTGATGAAGGAAACCCATAAAATGTTAGTCACTTAATATATATCTTTTGTAATTACGCATTTGTATTCCATACTTATTGGGGAACCTTTTTTGTTAGTGTACTGCACTCTCGATAGGAGTCTTGCAAATCTAACACTAAGTCGATGACGTTACAAATACGATCACGCAAGTTTTCGTGCTAGGTCGCCTTATGTTATTTAATTATTATCATTAATACTTAACGGCGAAAGTAGAATGAAATGTTACTTTAATAATAATACTAATCGAAGCTCTCGCTAGACAGCTGGATTAAGGGCCCGATTCAAAAGGCAGTTATTTTAGAAACACGCATTGTGAGCAGGTTCCTGTCTCTGCAGCCCTGACCACTGATTGCACAGCCGGTGGTGCTCTTTTTTTATGCAATATATTTTATATTATTTT
>JAOCNA010000027.1:3563449-3573894 GCA_026546675.1 Papilio helenus | reverse complement strand
ATATACAGGAACTCCTTACTTTACTCCCGTAGGTTCGGCGCAACAAGTTTTTGTCCTCCACATAACTTTATCATACGTCATCTGTCATCACTCCCTTCTTGATCATGTCACCTTTCACGCAATCCATCCAACTCTTTCCAGGTCTACCTCTACCGGTGTACCACACTCTTAACCAACGTTCTCCTTGTTACATGAGATTCATCCCTCCTCATAACATGCCCATACCATGCTAACCTTTTACTCCTTACTTTACCACTGGGGCTACTCACAAACTTCTTCCTGAGTATGTTAACTCATTTCGTATCTTATCCATTCGTGTTACCCCACACATCCTTTCGTCATATGAGTTTCTTATTATAAATACATAAATGTTTTTGTTTCACGGAAATGTTATTAGAGGGCGTATTAAACGCTATCTTGTAGGGCGAGAGTGCAAAGACGTATAATTGTTGACAAACAGTTACTACGATACGACCAATAAGTCAATAAGAAGCGAATAAACTGATCAATTAACCTTGAATGAACTTAACAACCCCGCTTCTGTATCTATCTTCTGATCGATAACTGCAGATGTAATACACGTATATACAAAGTTTTTTTTTTTCCTTATTAATACAGTGAGATTAAAATATATTTGAGACCATCAGTAAGCCGATTTAAGATTCAAACCTGGTGCAATTAATTGTTCGTTTAACTTTAGGTAATGTTATACTGTTTTGAAATATAATCCATTGTTCAGTGATAATCGAAATATCAATCATCAAATGTATGTCAACAGATGCCCATATAATTAGAGCAGAATAATCAAAAGATAGTGTGTAATTTCATGTTAATGTCCGTAACTGACGCAGGTTGCGATTTTAGCTAATAGAAAAGAAATGCAAAAGAGATGCGATCAGTAAGAGAAGATACTATTCTAAAAGATCTATTCTACTTTGTTATTAATAATGTCCCAAAACCAGTTGCAAATATACTTCACACGTCATCGATAATTATTTTTATGGAGAACTTAAATTGGAAATATTTGACAGCCTTAATTAAACCAAAATATATTGTCCAATAAGGTTTCATATATTCGGTTCATAATTAGTTGATGTGTCTCAGTTTATAACAGTTTTTAACATAAGTTCGCTGGTTACTGTATCGATGACGTATGAAAGGCATGTCATGTGGCATGTAGTGTGGCATGCGTGGCATCGAGCACTTACCGGTGACCATCAGATGTATCTCTTGTCGCGCTACGCCGAGGCCGTTGTCGGCGATGCAGATGTACACGCCGGAGTCGTTGCGGTACAGCGACACGATCTCCAGCGCGCCGTCCGACAGCAGCCGATACCGATCAGACGTGCCGTCGATCTGACATCGTAATATACCTTCTTATACTGGTAATAAACTTTTGACAGTAAGACATTTTTCAAATGCCACAGAGAAAACAGTTTAGGTAGAGCTCCATAAGGACCCAAGCTTATGCAAGAATTTTTTATACTTCAGAAAGTTGACTTAGTGCCAGAAAACTAATTTCTTTAATATTGAAGCGATAAATGCACATGTGTACCGTGATCTCGCCGCGGCTCCAGGTGATCTTGGGCGGTGGGTTGCCGTGGAAGAGGCAGCGCAGCGTGGCCTTGCCGCCTTCCGTCGCGCTCACCTCGGGCTCCGTAGCCGTGTCGGGGCGCGGCGCATGCGGCAGCTCTGCATACAAGTAAATAAGAAAAAGGTTCTGATATCAAAAGTTCTATTGTTATTGAGGACTACACGTAGAATTGGTCAACTTCTTCCTTCTAATTTTCACATTAATTTCACAAGATTTAACGATAAACTAACCGGGCTGGTATGCAGTGGTGAGTGGCATGGTGCTGGTGGCGGTGATGATGGCCGCGGGTGCGGGCGTGGCGGCGGCGGGCGCGAGGCAGTGCCGGCTGCAGCCGCGGGCGCAGCACTTGGCCTCGCCGCGGCAGTCCGCGTCGTCGTTGCACTCGACCCGGCACGACCCGTCCAACACCGGCATATCCTCCACATCCGGACAGCTACCCGTCTTGTTCACTGTTTACATTATACAAATGTCTTAGATATGTTGCATTAATCAGAAACAAACGATTCTTAGAACTTAGCAAAATCCGTAAAGATTCTTGTATCGATGTTCATATACTGGACTGCACCAAAAGTGATATAGATATAGGACCGGTACTAACTGACGTTGCAGCTGGCGACATAGCTGAACTCCTGCAGCACGGGGTCGCGGAACACGGTGGGCACGCAGCGTTCGCCCTCCGCGCATGTTTTGCTCGCACACGGATGGTCCAGGCAGCGGCATCTGGTGGTGTTTGGACATTTTCAGAACTTACAATATCACTTGAAAGCAAGATATAAAATGCAAATAAGTATTACAAATGGACAAGGTTGGGTTTTCATACTTTGAGGACTACTATCATAAAGATGGCATTAAACAAACCTCTGACAGCCGTCGTCGCCAGTCTCGTTGAGCATTCCGTAGTAGCACTTGAGGCGTTGGCACTCCTCCTGCAGCGGCGCGCAGTCGACCTCGACCTGCACGCACGCGCAGCGCTCGCAGCCGCTGGCGGTGCGCGTGCGCTGCACGCCGTAAGCACACCGCAGCGCCGCACACTCCGCGTTGTACGCCTCACAGTCCGGCAACACTTCGTTCGTCCCTACAGACACGCAAGCGATTAACACATTGTTAAATACATAGTTGGCACCATCTTCAGTATGTGCTGTGCAAATTTTATTTACAAGTTAGATCCAGTGTGAGTACTTAAATAATAATTTGTAATGTTTTGTACTGATTGGTGTAAAGATCACGTTATGGCGTAATGGCATTGCTTTGTTCGATACAAATAACCATATTAACAATAAAAATCATGCGTCATTTGACTTCTAAAGCACAAATACACCGACATCTTCATTTGTACAAATATTTTTAACATTAAACAACTGAGTAAAATGCTTAGCATTTTTCTAAGTACTAACCTGTACGTGCACACATCGAGAACACTTGCAGAATAACACCTGTATTGTGCAAAGTGCAAGAAGATAAAGCGTACAGAAGCGGTGCTTGTGGATGCAGTAGCATATCACGATGACCTTGTGCCGGCTCTACACGCGCTTAACCAACCCACAATTCTACTAAAACGCACCACAATGGTCATCAAAATCCATAAATATAATTTGGATTGAACCATTGTGATATTTATGTACAGTCCAAAGCACAATTGGGAGTCAGAACCAACCAGAATATAATATATGAACTAAACAAAGAGAACAAAGTCTGGTAGCAATACTAAAGTTCAGGAGCGCGGTAGAGATGGCAAGCTAAAGGGATATTGTACCGGCGGCCGATGGGACCTTGCAGACGTCGACGCACTCCTCGTAGGATATAAAGTTGTTCTGATTGCCCTCGCAGCCGAAGTAGATGAAGGAGAGACAGTCCCCATAGGCGGTGCCCTAGATGTTTTGTTACTCGAATATGCACATTGCTTCCTTATTAACCTATGATTTTTCGGATATACGGCTTCAATGCAGGTGTACAGATTTGGCGTTAGTGGGTCATATGGTCATTGGGACCTCCCGTAAGACGGATGAGCAATTATATGGGAGACTAAACTGTGCTAAACAGATTGCACAGGATCTGTGGATATGCGGGGCTTCCCACGGGTATTGTTTTGGCATATGCTGTTCTTGATTAAACAAGTTGAATAACATGTTTTTGTACAAGACAAATAGCTAACAATTTAATATTAATTAAACTTAAAGGAAGGTTTTTAAAAATGATTTTTTTGTTTTGTTATAGATCCCTATGTCTAAATAAATAAACTTTTAGTTGTGGGATTTGTTTGATTTAAAATAAATATCTAATTTCATCATGATATCTAATTGATTAAATCTTTTTTGTTTTTATTAAAAAGAAAAGAACATCTTTCGGATCTGTTTGTCTTTAAACGCCCAAATATTTAAACTACATTAAATCATGTAATAGCGTCTTAAATTATACGACCAAAGTTAAACTCTTAATTTCCCAAAAAAAAAAAGTATATGTTACAAATTGCAAGGCGCTTATGAAGTGTTTTTTTAAATTTCGTTTCAGAATTAAGCCGTATGTTATTTTAATATTAAACATATATAATAGAAATCAGGCAATCAATAATTATACTAATTCTAGATTCTATTGTATACTAGATAACATGAATTAGTATTCCTAAGCAATAGACAATAAATTGTCCGTAACTCCTAGATAATCTGTATCTTGGCTGAGGAAGGCGTTTTGCTTTATCTATGCAAATTGCGGGACATTCGAGGGTTCATATTTAAGCCGCAGTGACCAAAGAAAATGATAAACATATCAAATGATAGTGGCATTATTTGTAATGTTACGTAGATTACGAAAATATTGACTGCAAGATTTTCACGCGACTTTGTCTGGGCAGTATTAAAAAAAAACTAAGTAGCCTATTTTCCGGATTATGTTTTATATCTGTGCCAAATTACAAACGCATTTATCTATATCTATATCTACTAACATTATAAAGAAGAAATATTTGGATTTTTGTATGTATTGAAATAACTCAAAAACTACTGCGCCGATTTAAAAAAAATCACCGCTAGAAAGGTAATTTATCTGTGAGTAATTTTATATTTGCATGTTTATAATTTCACGCGGGCGAAGTCGCGTGCAACAGCTAGTCTAAGATATAGACATAAAAAACTTGTGAACTTAAGTATGTTGAGCAAGCAACTTTTCTCTTTAAGCTATGAACTCCGATATAACATTTTCTGCATCAAATAATATGATGGTTAACATTTTAAATCAAAAATTCCCTTTACACTCCACACTTTCTCAACTGGCAACTTAAGGCCTCATAAAACTTTTCGAGCGTGCTCCACATAAGTTTAACATTATAACATGACAAAAACATATTGCCTCCACACAACTAACGCAAGTCTCCTATTACTAAAACAATAGGGTCGGTTTTTGAATAACAATAAGTTGTTGGAATGTATTTATGTCTTAAGTTATATGCAAGGAGGCGTAAAATGCAAGCCCGTTGCAGGAATAACCATAAACAGTGGCGTGTGGCGGACAATATCTAGCTCTTTGCCTAGCGACCGCCCGCGGCTATGCTTCTGTGTTTCTATTCCTAACAATATCTTTTTGTATTGTTGAGTCGTTTTAAATTTTCAGTGTGTGACTTTGATGATGTCGTAGATTTAGCACAAATATTTGATTAGTTTTTATCAAACTTTACTTAACAGCGCACTTTGAAACTATCACACAACTGTTGTGCGATTGTTGATTGTTTCGCAGCAAATTCAACTGTTTAGTTGCACAACTAAAAATCGAGTAGTGTGCGCACCTCCTTATAAGCTCATAGGAATCAAAGCGAGACTAAACAGATGTGCGATTTAGACAAAGTGTCCGCTCTAAGTCTCCGTATTTTAGCAATTTAAAATTAAAACAAAAAGGTTTTTTTAAATTGCAAGTCATAAAAAATGGCGGTTTCTATATTATAAGGTGTCAAACAAGCGGCCATCTTAATTCACCGAAATATTGAAACAACCGATGTCCAAAGACATCTCCAATTGCAAATGGGTAGCATAACCTAAATCGATGCATAGAAAGAAGATATTCCCCCCCTCCTAAGCGTCCCCTGTCGAATCCACTTGTCTATTTATTAGTTGTCTTCATAATTGTTGCAAAAATGACACATGTTCCTTTGTCCGTGTTACAGTATGCAATCTCATAACCGTACTACCTACCGCCTACAGTCGTCTTCAATGACTTATATACGAATTCTTACCTCATACAAACCCGACCAAGCCCAGGTATCAACAATGCACGTAATAACGTACGTCAGCCAGATCAGTCCACATTGATAGTTGAATAGCAATAATGGTAATGCGTAACCGTAAAATGACAACAGATCGCAATTAGTGATAGCACTACCCAATGCAGTTGAAAGCCAATGTGCAAGACAATATGCGGTTTGCATTTACAGAGGTACTTATTGTGAAAGTGTTCGATAATATATCGAATTAATCAATACGGTCGTTCATGATGAGAAAATGAGATCTAGTAGAGTAGTTTGTCGAGATTGTTTTTATTTATCTTTCACTGGCTTTTGCCCGCGACTCCTTCCGCGTAGAATTAAAAAAGTAAGTACCCTAAGAGTTCCAGGCCATCTGTGCATCTACATCTGTCAGCATGAGATTCGTTAAGTAGTTTAGGCTACAAACAATAACAAACATCCATCCATCCAAAGTTTCCACTTTGTAATATTAATGAAATAGTAAGATTGATCGGGCCTAATCAGAAGTTTATTCTCATTATCTCTATTATCTTAAGCCAAAATTAAAGTTACTATTAGATTTGTGACACACAGTCAGTCAATTGCTTAAAGAAACGAATTTTAAAATGTTTAGGTTGTTGTCTGGATACTAAAAAGTTAAAAATGATATCGAATACTTTTATAATAGCTCCCCAGTCAACACACGTGTGTGACAAGATCTTATTGTTGCGAGCGCGTTCGATCGCCGGCGACGATTGTGAGCCGCTGCGACGGAGCCGCGAACACGTTTGTACGTACTGTACATATCTCGATCCGACTGTTTAATTCCTGTTTATAGTTTTCGGATTGTTGTTGCTGCCACTAATGTTAGGTATTTAACAAAAGGACCATTAAACTGCCGCACGCGCTCTAAGCTTTTTGCACCACTTTATGATAAACTCGGTGGCGATTGTCGTTTAGATAAAATCGCTAAAATAGTTGTTATAGTTACTCAAATAGGGCGTTGGTGATTGTGAAATGTCCTGATTCTACACACTAAAGAGTAGAAGGACGCATATCTAAAAGTTATAGACCTTCAGTTTTACATAGTCTTAAACGAATAGTCAGTTTAGTCTATACTTCTATATCTATACTAATATTATAAAGTGGAAAGATTTGTATTTTTGTATGTATTGAAATAACTCAAGAACTACTGGGACGATTTGAAAAATTCTTTCACCGTTAGAAAGCTAATTTATCTGTGAGTAACATAGGCTACATTTTTTAATTTCACGTGGGCGAAGTCGCGAGCAACAGCTAGTTGATTATAAACAAACTTAGGTAAGATGTTCTGAAAAGGATAGAAATTTGTGAGGTTAAAATGTAAGAAAAAATTAGGCCGTAATAAAAATGCTTGCACTATGAATTTGACATTATTTAGTTATTCATACTTTTGACTTTGGCATTGCAACGCAAGCTTCGAGTATTGACTAGTCTAATAAAATTTAATGCGTCTGATAATCTAATGTTGATCTAGTATAGAAAATATTTATTGCATCATTCTTGGCAGCCATTTATATTGAGTTCATGACGCAAATATAGAAATAGATTAAGGTATGACTTAACATCGTTAATTGTTTTTCAATTATTTTATTATAAATGTTATTCATTTTTAAATTAACATTAAATTAAATACCGAAAAGAAAAAGGGAGAGTTAATTTTTAAAATTTCTAATAAGTAGTTACCAACAGACAAATTATTTATCAAACGAGTTTCGAGAATAATAAACAGTACTCAGGCGTGTACTATCTAAAGCTACATGTAAAACAATAGATATAAAGTTAAAGGTAACACGCCACGTCGACATAACTCCGACATTGCGGGTTGGCAACAATATAAACAAGCCGAACTTAATATTAGACCACAACGGCACAGTTTATTCATGTCACCAGGTGTAGAAAGACAACCTAACGCTCCAAGTTACCGTATAATACGTATGTAATACGATATTCAGACGCATTACACTTAACTTTACGACCCGAACTGAGGTGGGAAGCTTACGTTTATGAATCTTTAAGTGTCTTTTAAAATCCGTATCGGCGCGTATTTTATAACACCCTGTACTTAATACGCATACGCTTCTTAACGACGTTTTGGTTTTTGATTTCTTACCCGTTTTATCTACTTTAATTTTTTTGAAGGAAATATAATGTTTAGAATGGATTTGTTAAAACAATAATGATGTTATTTTGTTCTTATAAACTAACTCAAAAGAATTATTTAGTTTATTTTAAATTTCTTCCAGATAACAGGATGATTTCGCCACTTGTATCACTTTAGGCAAAATGTTGGTAAACATAGCTGTCTAGATCCGTTCAGCTGATTCATTTTAGACTTAACTTTCATCTAAATACACGTAACCAAGGCAATAAATGTAGAAATAAAGCATCGAAACTGCAAGCATTTCTCAGTAGTGTCTATTCTATTTCAAACATACTTGGAAGCCACAGACGTCTGCGAATATGTTGAATTGCGCAGAAATCCCTGTTGTCTACTTTTTGCTCTGCGCTCAGAGCCAGTCTGCCGGCGTGATGACCGCGAGCAACAAGTTCCACTCTTCAACGTTCTGAATTATTATTCAGCATTAGAGACTAACAAGTTTCAATTCGCTTTATATTATTTAGTTTCTACGGCTAATTTAAAATCGAATATTAAACAGCGGCAGCACATAATGGGATGTGTAATTTATCGGGCGTGGTTAATTATGCTCCTATTTTCAAATGTAATTTGTGTAATAATTTATGCCGTACTGTGTACGCTGCCTACGAACGCTGTCCGTTTCCATTCAGGTTCGCGATCTCTAAATGAATGGGTGTCGCGAAATTAGCAACGTATCACGTGCCAGGCCGTATCTCACGTGGCTGACGTCGACTGCTGTTGACAGAGATCAAGACAATTACCCAGTATCATCGAATCATATATCTTGCCAGAAATTTTGCCTCGCCTGTCAAAAGCTATTGTTATAGTTCACACTACGACTCCGTTTGAATTTTGTAAGAATTTTCAAATTACAATTAAATTTTAGACCTAAATACATTATATTCTTAAAACATGAAATAAATTTCATGCCATTCGAAATGATACCACCAATTTTTTTAACCAAGTTTAATATTTTTTACGTTGTTCTATTCGGTTGTTAAATTTATGAATTACACACGCTATTATAAACAGGAACGTATTTAATCAAAGGCAACAATACTGTATACAATTTCATATGAAATAATGAGGTATGTTGTCGGCTGAGCACACGCGCCGCGCTGGTGGTTAGAAGATTAGTTGACAATGTCACAAGAACCAAAGTTCTCTTAAAGTTCATCTCGGGGAGAACTTCCGTCGCTGTAAGCCCTTAAATTGAAACTGTATAACATCTACGCCAGTTTTGATAGTTATTGAAAATAATTTTCTGTTCATATTTACTTCCTAATTTTTTTTAAATGTACTCAAAAATGTAGAATTTATTTTATTATTCTTATAAAAACGTCGTTGGTGATGTACTTTAATATTTGTAGGTTGACGTAAATGAATTTATCGTAGCTTTTTTCTTTTAAAAATTTATTTTGATGTTCAACAGATAAAATACATTCAATTTTTAATTGTATTAAAACTGCTTTCATGTCTTCACAATTGTCGTAATGGCATTTGTTGCTCCAACGAAAAATAATAATGACCTTATTTCAAAACAATGTTTGCCTCAGCTTGTTTTTCTCCACAAAATGGAAGTTGACGTGAAGCTAAATTCTTGCGGGAACTTTTGGATGTCGTGTGTGTTTTGTTCTTTTCATTGTGTATTTTTGTTTGGCTTAAGTTAAACAATAAAACAATAGATAGCGTAACTGTTCAATGTTACTGTGATAGCTTTTTGTTTCTACGTTTTTCATTATCTGTATAAAATTAATTTATATAAAAATAGCTTTTGTAAAATAAAATCAACTAAAAAAAGTTACTTTAGTATGAACAAAAGTAAAGATAATAATAGTTAAAATAATTCCAGTCCAAGAATAAGTCTACTGAGTATTTTTTTTATTAACTGCTACATTTAAAGTGCGATACAGACAATTTGATTTGTTTGGTGTTGTATGCCAAGTACCTGCTATATATTTTGCAACGTCCTCTGTCCGGCAGTTTTATTACCCAAACATTATTCGACTTTTACACTATCTTAACGTCTTGTTAGTATGTTAAAAACTTAAATAGTAATGTAAAACACCACTTTTTATTCAAAATACGAAGATTAAACTTTTATAATAAAACTGTTTTGTTAAACCTTCTTTGATTTTTCTTGTCGCGTTGTCTTTCATGTGGAAACCTTTGGAGTGTGCTCTGGCCCATTTTTGTAACTAGGACGACCTGGATTCTAGTGTAGACTTGTAAAAGTAATGCGAGGAACGATGATAATGAGAGATGTGGATCATTTAGTATCTACGTTATATTTTGCTATTCCGATTTAATTAATTTTTAATTTTCGATGAATATTAAAACATTTTCAAGTTGTCAACTTTTTATTACATCTCATAAAGGTTATGAATTTTTGAAAATGTTATATAATACGTTTTCTCTACGTGAATTTTACGTGAAATGGTTCAACTATCGATAAATATGTTTTT
>JAOCNA010000027.1:3537411-3549094 GCA_026546675.1 Papilio helenus | reverse complement strand
GTTTGTACTCGTAATACCAAAAGAAAAATTGCAGATTTCGGGAAGATGATGTATTTGCGTTGCTGATAATGAAAATCGCATTAAAAAAATTGTCTGTTTGTCTTTCTGTCTGTCTGTCCGCAAGCCGCGTTCGTTCCGGGTAATCTCCGAAACGGCTGGGTCGATTTCGACCGGACTTTCATTGAAGGGTAGCTGAAGACGAGCATATTATAGGCCACTTTTTTATCTTAATATTGCGTTGACAGGTCGCGGGCAATATCTAGTAAGTAATAAAGATATATGTAATTAATAGTAAATTACCTCAGTTTACATAGTTGATCGGTTAACAGTGGTTGTGGAAAGTGTTATAGCGTTTATAGCGATGTTCGGTAGAGTTTATGGCCGCGCGGAGCCGAACCAGATTGGCTCGGTCTAACAAGACCACCCGTGTATCGCACAGCGCAGTACTGTTGCATTCGGTACTATCGGTGCAGTCCGCCACTCACTCTTATAGCCTATTTGGTTAAATTTACCAGCGAATCTCGCATCGTAAGCGTATTGACCGATTCAGTAACATAACCGTTGCCTATCATTCCAAATTGTTACATTTGTCTTTATTTTGATATACGTATATACACTATTTTGGTATTATATTTATTTATGATTTTAATTGAGTTAAATAAAACATTTGTAATGAAATAAATGAAAAAATCTATAGACAAAAGCTCACGAATCATTTCACTACATAGTTTGTAAGAAAGTTTTCGTATAATCCTTGTTCTTGCCTTATTGTTAGAGAACAATCATTTGAAGTTACGTAGTGAGTTTACGGCTCTCAGTATAAGAAAAGGTAAATGAAATCTGAAATAAAAACCCAGCGAAAGGTCACAGAGAACAAAACAATTGTATAAATTTAGCAAGTTAGTAAAAGAAAGCGACAGGTGCGTAGGTTTTAAATAATAAATTTATTTGATTTTATATTATAATAATTCTTTGTTATTTGCAAGAATCAATTTAATAAAGAGACCAGAAAGTTTGTCGGACATGTTTGAAATATTAAAACACTGAAAGCAATAGAAAAGTTTTATTGAGACTTGAAGAAGTTATGCGATAGCCGTGTGCGTGCATTCTCCGCAAGAGGCGATCGGATCGATTATATAATACGGACATGCCGATAGCGATGTGCCAAGGATTAAGCATTGCAATTCTGGACACAAACAAATAGACACATTACATATCATTGAATGACTGATTTCCGCGTCAACGGAAACTATTTCGCTTCCAAATGCTTTGCGACTTTTATAATATTATCAAAAAGAACTGTCCTTGTACGAAATAATCAGTTACAAAACATTGTAGAGTAATCTTGTTGAGTGTTTCGAATGTATATTGCCCGATTTGAGACGAAGTGAAAGGAGCTACAATATATAAGAAGTTGAACACAGTCCAAAAGTGGTTAGTAATGCTTCTATAAAATAACTATTACGAGAAGCATAAAAAGCAGATACAGTTGAAATGAAATGGTAATCTCACTTTAGTTTTCATATATATTTTTCCGTAGTTTATTAGGATATAAAATCGGACTCTATGAGTATTGATCGTCGCATTTGGTTTTGCACGATGTTTACACAGTCTCGACCCTTTAAGTTATTTCGGTTGCGCGATCGGGTATGGGAGAAATGCCAATAAAAACTTGTTAATTTCACTAGTGGCTCGTACAAAATGAAGGCTCCAGCTCATATTTCCAACTCATGTATTATTTATAGAGGTACACATAAGCAATCCTGCCATTGGTAGTCTAGACGCGGCGTGAATGAAATGAAATGAAATATCGGCTCCATACAAAACCCGGTTTTAAATCTTTATTGGAACTTTGAATGAAGATTTGAAAAATATTTTTTCGAATGTCAGCATGAGGCTTTTTTGATATAAAGTTGGCAGTCTAGGTTTTCTATATTTTAATGTAAAAGGGGAACACAATCTTTAATGAAAATGGAATAACTGCATCATACACATCACCATAAAAATGTTAGGAAAATCTAGGAGAGAGTGGAAAAAAGTGTTTTCACCCTTACAAGAATTCTCTACCCCAAGCTACTGGTCTTTGGTGTATTACCGTCTACTTTATACTTGCTTCACTAATTTCACAAGTTCATATCAAGAAAATCATATGTTTAATATTCGATTTTTGAAATGATATTGGAAATATATTTAACGAGTACTAGTGGCAGCTTGTCACAAATATATCAGCGGTTGCCATCGCGTTACTACGTGTGCTCACCTTACGTCGCCGCGCCGGTCGCTATCAGCCCCATAAAACTCTACTAGACGCTCTTTCTACGCTCGTTTCGTTACATATTTCTCTAACAACTTTACATTTATATTAAAGTATGACTGCACAATTTTATCAGCACTATCGTAAGTCGATAGAAGGGTATAAAACTGTATTGACAAATCAATCCATTTCAATATCATACGTTCAGGTAAAAATCGACTCTACCCCAAGAACTACCGTCGCTGAGATCTTGACTAGAATATACGATTATGTGTCATAAGTTTTATGTCCCGAAACTTTCAAAGTAAATTCAAACATCCATCGATAAATCTTGGCGACGCTCGGAACGATTTCATTTTCGAATTTCAGGAGCGATTGCCTCCACTGTTAAAGTTTGCCTGAAAAATGTTCGCGGACGATTGACTCGGTATAAGCGGAAATAAAAAGTTTCGTGTTAGAGCAATAGCGTTGTACATTGCGCATATAAAGCTAAGAGAAAGCTTCGGAGGGATTACAATTTGAAGCGCATCCGGACTTTTGTGCTTTTAAATTGTGACATACTTTCGCTCTGGATTGTAATTTAAAATATCTGCGCTACGTTTTTGTCTATAAATATTTATCAATAAATTTAAAGATGTCCCATCGGTATTTGACTGTAATCACAATCTAGTTCGTTGTGAAATAGTCTCTGTAGCAAATAATGCAGTCAATATTCACGCAAAGTCGGAGACACTCATTCTCCTTTACCTTCCTTATTCCGCTCTAATGCATGCGTAATAAGATCGCACGGAAGGAAAAAAAGACCCTTTAAAATCTTGGTAGTAGATTTTTTCAAGAAATTGGACTAACAAATGCTTGAATAACAATTTTGTTCTTGTTACATATGATTTATTATTTATTGCGTAGTAAGTTATAAGCACATAAAATATCTAGCTGAATCGACAGAAAGAATGAAACGTTTTATTTAAAACGGCATTTAAAAGTAAAATTCCAAATTCGTTTAAAGTTGAAACATGCAAAACTAATTACCATAACAATGCTGTAGTCGTATATTGGGTAGTTAATATGTTAATAGAAAAAGAATCTGTCGGAACAGTATAAACAGCGCGTTAACAAGATAACAAAGCATGAAGATTAGCTGAAAAACAAACACATTTGCCGCGGTAATAAGCATAAACACGGAATTCATGGCGCGCAAGTTTAATTCAGTTAGGTTAGTGTTGCGAGAGCTGCGTAGCGTATTACCATTACTAAACAGCTTCTATTATTCCACGATATTTGGCTATAGGGGCTACACACGCTCGCTAATGGAATAAAAAGTAAGGTTACAAAGTAAAAAGATACAGAGCACCTCCCGTGGCGGCGGTTTGTGCGAATTTCGACTGAAATTTTTATATGTTCAATCTATTTTGAGCGCCTTTATGCTGAGTCTCGCGCTCCCGCCTCCGCGCAATACAGTTTCGTTTTCAATTATTGCCCACTTGTGGAACGGGATTCGATGGAAAAACAAAAATCAAAGAGCTAAGAATAATATTTTATAGACAAGCCGCTTTATTCGATGTTTACTGCACTACGATTTGTTCTCGGTCGAGATCTGTGATGTTCTAAGAAAATTATTGACGGAACGTGCCCGGATAGAGTTGCCTCTAGTGGAATGGGCGGATATTTCGTTGAAGCCCTTTCGCGAACATTTCCTAAGATTCAATTGCTTTTAATGTCTTCTGAATATTTAGTTCAGGCTCTTAATTTATTTCAGTCTTTCATTTTAAAAGAATACTTTTTAGAGGCTATAAAATTATATCGTTCGCCGTAAATTTAATTCGCGAAAAGCTTTAAGGGAATTAAAATTCCAGCGACGAAACGAGGTCTGACAGATAAACGTATTAGCTTTTACGGTCGCCAGAAAAAATCTATTTAAGAATGTTCTAGGTACAGGTTTAAAACCTTAACTGGAGAAGAGAGATTAATCTATAGCAATTGTTTTTCACTGTGTTCATTTAATGCCAACAAACTATTTAATTTTACCAAATAATTTAATAATTTACAAACATCGTCTATAAAACTGACCATCTAATTTGTTAAATTACCTTCGGGCATCAAATAAGTCAGTGTAATGTGTTACTAGATATCCTATAAAGAACGGGAAGCATGGCGTGACGTCAACAAATGTTGTCTATAATTTACCAGCACCGCTGCTGTGGCCACGTATAACCTGAAATGCAACGCATTGCCCTATAAGTAAACTTGCATTAACCCACAATTTTACACTAATGGATATATTTGAGTGTCTCAACAAATTGTCATTGTATTAATACGTGGAATCAATACATTTGTTTAGCATTCAGACCCTTTTAAATACCTCAAAATGTAAACATTTTTATTAAACAAAGCAACTGTATGCCTAAAACATGTCACAGTAAAGCACGCGGTATGTAAATTTAGACGGAGTCAATGTGGAAATGCGACGGAGCACGACAGGGGCCGTTCACGTGAACCCTAATACGTAATAACAGCATTTTCATTTTTAAATTATGAAATACAAATACCTACATGAAATTACCATAAATTTCACTTATCGTGTGAATGTTTATGTTACCGTCTATCGCTACCTAATATTTATGCAAATGCAACAATCCTTTACCGTAAATTATTTGAGGCGTTCGTTTGCGGGCGCGTTGTACCGCGTTCATTAAAGCGATGCACGCGCCCAGGCGCCGCTCGCATACATTTTTGCTAGATTACAAATTTTGCACATTGTAACATTACGCGATGCAATCTTGAATTGAATGCTTAGATAGCGCGCGTTCAGCGGCAACTATTGTCTTGAAAAGTGCTCACAAATGTACGATTTGTTTCGTGGATTCCGTTCGACGAATACTTTACAAGATTTTGTGTTGAAAATGTAATGTTAATATTCACATTTTGTGTTTTTGTATCGCTTAAATAAATGAATGACTGCGTTTTGATTAGAAGACCTTCATACAGTTAATTTACTTTGCACGTTGCTTCCTTATGCCTATGTCTTCTATCAATATTACTAGAGTTTAATTAAATATTAGAGTTTAACAAACTATTTAGAGGGTTATTGTTTGTTAAAATTTACTAGTTTTTATTTTAATTGCGTCAGTAACGTGTTCATACCACATGAACACTTTGTAGTACGTTTGAAAAAATAGTACAATTGAAATAAAATAAAATCGTTTAACAATTTAGCGAAGACGATGGCAGCAATCGAATGTACATAACCCAAAGCGTACTATAAGAGAATAACAATATATTTCCATTGTTCGTTTCGTCGAAGCTTTTGCGATTACTAGTTTTTATCCTATTTCGATTCTAGCACGAACAAAGAGTGCAAGTTAAGCTGAAAAACAGCCCGCAGCCTCACAAAGCTTTGAATGGAAGAAGTGCGGGCCCAAGTGTACGGCTCCCGATTCCTGTGCCCTGTAATTTGAAGTTGACAACGCCCGCGCTGAACGCTGCGTCAGGAGTTTCGTTGGACGCTATCGGAAACGATGCCCGCGGTATTTTTGTTGCGAACTCCTTTCTCCGTGTTAAACGTAAAAAGTAGTTTTGGAACACGTTTATGACGCACCTTGTGATATTGAGCGCTTTGTTAGTGCTCCTATTTTGATTGCAGTTTGCAGTTTCGTGAATGTGTAAAGTAGTTTTATGTTAAGGTTTGTGATTTTTGTTCTACTAGACGTTATTCCATTGTTTTTTTTTTGTAATTTTATTGCTAAAGCAATTTACCGTTCTCCTATTTACGTTTGCCGAGCCTATTGAGTTTGAAAACGATATTACTGCTTGATTAATTTTGTCCGTTTAATTTGGCATTAATATTTTTGTGATAAGCTAATTTGGGTAGTAGGTATATTAAGTTTGGTATACACACCAGTTAACCAGGTTATGCGTCGCATTGAATCGAACTTCCGACACGGCGCGCCACAGCATTGCGATCAATGCAATACGAGTACATTTTGCATAATTGATGTCCCATTCACGGGAACGGAACACTTATTCATATTCATGAATTTTACAAAAAGGAACATTTCAAAGTCGCTCTGTATCCGACAGTATTCATCCGAATCCTCTTTCCCTTTCCGCCGTAAGTATGCAAGTTGAGACAGATATAATTCCGTCATCCAAATTACGATCATTGAAATCAATGTCTTATCGTCTTCGTTTAGAGCATCTAGTCGTTTGGCTAAATAAAATTTAAGAGCATTTGTTTGATTGACTTCTAAAAATTTGAGACATACAGTTTCAAAACTGCATTGAGTCTCTGCAAATATTTCGACACTTTTCTCATATTCACCCTTGGAGAAAAGTAATTCTGCTTGTTTCACGTTTATGATGTCTATAAATGCTGGATTGTTGTGACAATATTGTTTAGCTAAATCAAATTCTTCCTTATCTGAATAAATTTTCCATACATGTCTTTCCTCACGAATCACTTTGTATCTAAAGACGGCTTTATCGGTAACCGCCCAAATGGTCCTTCGAACCGGATCTTTGACGATATTTTTTAATTTCCCATGAGCATCCGAATAAGTGTCTTGGTACACAAGTTCGTGGTTTAAAAGTGAAACTACCTTCACTTTGTCAGAAAACATAAGAATTGCATGGAATTCAGTTAATACAAAAGCCAACGGCGTCTTTTCGGATGCATCTACTTTTTCAGTGACTAGGTCTTTTGTATTTATTTTTTCTGCTGGATAATTTATCAGCTCGCCTTGGGTAAAGAGTGAGCTGGCACTTTGTTGGGAAGATGGTTCTAACTGTAAATAATAATTTTAAGTAGAATTTTCTAGGTAACCATTTTACTAGTTTAAAGTACATTAAATAAATTCTAAAACTAACCCGTCCATAGAATATTCCTGGTTCTGTCAACCACGCAAATGTCTTTGGTGTATTATTTTTGTCAAAGTAAAATAGTAGTTTAGAGTATTTTAATGTGGATGGAATCTCCTGGAACCCTGTCTCCGTTGTGGTCAGATATGTATAGAATAATGACTGAAGGGATGGCTTGTTATCATTGATCACTGCATTGCCGATAAACTGATACAGTCTCTTTGGTGTTGTAACAAATATGAAATATTTTGCTGTATTGTTGATTCTACTAAATTGAATCCCAGTTATTGGTGTGTCTGTTCCTTTACCAATATCGAAAATCTAAAAAAAAAAATCAGAAGAAAAAAAGCTTATTAACTGTAGTTTTCCAATCTGTGGCTAATTTAAGTAACTCTAAATAAAAAATTGAAAAACTTTACCAATCCATCAACATCCTTGCCTCCATAACTAGGCAAGTAATTGGGCAGCTTGCAGAGAAAAAACATTCAATAAGTATAGATCCACAGATTACATAATATAAGAGAAAAAAGCCATTAAAAAGATTACTGTCAGGCTATTGACCTTGAAATTAGCATAAAAATTGCAAGCCACAATAAAATTAAATGGCACTATACATACTTGTCTCCAATACTGACTACCAGAAAATATTTTATCATTTTCCACTTCAAATTCAGTTTCAAGTAAAAGTCCTTGTGACGTTCCCAGCAGTATTGGTCCCGTAGTAGCAATCAAATTATTCTCATAATTCCAGCCAACTTCGGTTACTTCATAGTTCTTCGATTTGCTTACAGATTTTGGTTTACCTCGAGAACGATGCATATAAATAAGTTCTGGATAACCTTCTTTGTTTCTTGCACCAAAAGCCAAAAGCAAATGTTGTCCAAGAGGGTCCAGAAATATGTTAGAAAGCTTTGTGTTGGCTTGTACAAATTTTGCATATTGGATTTCTGAAAGAGGAATCTAGGATAAATAAAATGGATTTACTTAAATTAATACAAACAATGGAATAAAATTTAACTAAATTAAAACACTATGTATAATAACTCCTTAAGGACTTAAATATAAAAGAAAGGTGATGATTGTTTTTATTTTTGAATGATATTCAGACCTTCATGCTGATCAGGCACTTTTAAATCCAGTCGAAAAAGTTTCCCATTCGCCATGGCAAGTACTAGATAGTCGCTAGCCACAGCAACATGTGTGATAATATCAGATGGATTGAAGTTCATCTTCTGTTTTGAGAACATGGGCGTGTTATCTTCCATTTGCATTGTTATATATCCAGACGACGTCATAGGTTCAGATACGGGTTCCGCCCTTTGTGAAATCTGCGAAGCTTGTTCCAGTTGATCGAAAATTGAAGTCATTTTATCACTTCTAAACTAAATAATACTAAAAATAAGCCTTGTCGCACTTTTCCAGGTAAAGATTAACACATACGAAATCAATATTGGATACTATGCATTAACACAAATCATAATTAAGAGATAACATTTACTTCGTACTTCAACGTTGCTGAAGTAAAAAGTAATAGAAATAATTCGAAATAATGTTTTTCCTTGAAAAAGATTGAATTAACAATTTAATTTTGTGACTTTGACATATAAGAAGCAGAATAACAAAGAGGTGGATAATGAACGAAATAAGAAATGTCATTTCAATAACTATTTAACTCTAATAAAATATTGAAAATGTGAATTTTAATAGCAAAAAAATCAACACTTTCGTTGCTACTGCATTACTAAAAAATATGTTAAAACTTGGATTTTTCTTAGCGCTTTATGATGCACTTTTCCTTTAAAATAACAAAGTTAAAACAGAACGCATGTGTTTTAATTGGCAACGCACTGTTATGTTATGTCACTGTCAGCTGTTCATGATTCATGTCATTGTCAAATAACTGACATATTTGTATACACTCAAATGTATGTAAATTAATTCGGCAATCGGCAACGATCTATTTGGGTGGAATTCGTAGCATTAGATAATACATATTTTGATAGAAAAATCAACATTTGTTAAAGTACACTTGTGTTAGATATAAGGTTACTTCATAATTTAGTATTACAAATTATTACTTTTGAAATTGCTATTTGTCTGCTAAATTTTCTTTTTAGTTGAGATTTAAATAGTTGTAGTATTCCGACCAGTAGCTTAACCTTGAATTTATCAGTATCGGTCATTATATCATTTTGTAATACATTTCAACTCAAGTTGTATGATAGTTACCTACATTCACTAAGCCAGCGTTATCATGGTAGCCGGTGCGCTCTTTAAATCTGCAAAAAGTTCTTGTAAGTTTTTTTTTACACTTTTAATATTAACAAATGTGTACTTCAGTGTTGTTCTAAGCTGGTTCAGCGTCACTCATGTGGATTATTAGGCCTTTTTATGGGACAAATCATGTTGTGAACAATGGCTTATTTTTCGTCGAACGTCGTAATTTTACATGCTACAGGGGTCACACTGTAAAAAAGCTTGGAACACACTATGTTACTTAGTGTTTGTTGAGATCTACTTGTTCCAAAGGTTCATATAATAGAATGTTTCCTTTCTCTTATCATTTTTATGTGAATTTTTTACATTTAAAAATATGTGACCAAATGTAAGTAATGTAGAACTTCATAACTATAGTTTTAATATTTTCTAATATGAAATATTCTTAATGAAAACAGTATTTTATAAACTACCTCCTTTTACAAAAACCTTGTACTTTTAATTACTAAAACTTTGTGTTTGATTAGTTGATCACTAATATATTATTTGCAGTGACATTGGTACAATGTGCAAAGACTTCTATAACCAGAGTGAGAACATTCACAAGTGTACTGAATGATCAGCAGCAGGAAATTCAAAAAATAGCAAGACAATTTGCTGATGAACAGCTGAAACCAAACGCTAGGAAGCTGGATTTGGAAGCAAGGTTCCCCTTTAACCAGGTGAGTGTAACTTATAGATTTCCTGACAATTTGATTAAGTTACATTGACTATAACTTTGATATGAATAATATGTCACAATTTTAAGAATTGATTTTTTTAAATGTTGCATTAAAAGAAAATGGATTGTGAAAAATACCCAATGTATGTTTATGTAAGCTACTGGACACATATTATTGGAATTTTAATAAGATTACCAAACATGCCGGGTTCTGATGTTATATAAAAAATGCAGTGTTTGTTTTTTTATCTATGAATGGAGAGATAGTGATACAATGATATGCATTATTCTTAACTTACTGATAACCTTTATATAATACTCTATGTAATATCCAGTTATTTATCATGATTATAAATATTTAGATATAAAATACATATAAACATATTTTGTATATTAGGATATTTACTAGTAGTATTTCTATACTAATATTATGAAGCAGGAATATTTGATTGTTTTTTTTAAATAGGCTTCAAAAGTACGGAACCAACATCAAACCAATACAAAAAACTTGTAAATTGTCTATGTTTGATCTAAAGATGAACTTTGAGGCATAAAAATGTGGTTACCTATATGTTTAATAATTGTGTCATATATTTCGTTCATTAATTTCGTCATTCATTTGTACAATTAAAATTCATATTAGCTTATCAGTGAGCTTCGTATCTCACGGCCGTATTGATAAAAACAGCGGCACCGTCCTTTATATAACTGTAACAAACGCTTATGTTTTATCTCATACATTTGGTTTCTATTTTTCCATGCATGCTTCATGTTTTAACTTATGCAATAGTTGTGGTGCCGCAACACTTGAGAATGCATAATTTTGATTTGTAATTCAAATAAAATACAATAAAAACCAATTGTAATTACAAACTATGATTGATTATTAATCTATAGATAATTTTAAAGGCATTGGCAAAATAACTTGGGATTTCCATACTCTGATTAACTGAGCAAACATGTCATTGATGTAGTAAATGATGTTACAAGACCTGTTATCCAAAAGTTAGGTTATTATATAGTTAACAAGCTGTTGCTCGCGACATCGCCCCCGTGAAATTCAAAAATTATAAAAAACATAGCCTATGTCACTCACTGATAATGTCGCTTTTAATGGTGAAAGAATTTTTGAAATCAGTCTAGCAGTTTTTTTAGTTATTTCAATACATACAAATCTTTCATCTTTATAGTATTAGTATAGATTATCAAGATATTTTTTTCTCCTGATATAGTTAGAAACTATTTACTATCTAAAATTAAAGATATTTCTGTTGTCTACTTTTGTATGATATCCAAAGACTACACCAAACTTGTTTTTCGTCTTTTTTTATTAGCAATAGTCACAGACTCTAACTATGTATTCAAAGGGAATAAAACTCAATTTTTTTTAATTAACCTAAACTGTTTTATTTATGTATTATAGATAAAATCTCTCACAGACATGGGCTTTATGGGCATGTCAGTGGAAGAAGCGTACGGAGGTCGGGAGCTCGACTATCTATCAGTGGCCGTGGCTGTGGAGGAACTGTCCCGAGGCTGTGCCAGTACTGGCATGATCATAATGGCACACAAGAAAACAAACCTAATATATGCACAAAACCGGAACACATTATTAATTTAAATACCGAAGACAGTTT
>JAOCNA010000027.1:3447014-3468594 GCA_026546675.1 Papilio helenus | reverse complement strand
AACAGACACTCCAATTTCATTATATGTATAGATATAGATAAACATACCTATAACAAATGCATTATCTTGTAGAGTATACTCTAACGAACATCCATCCATCTAAACTTTCGCATTTATAATATTTGTAATATTAAGAAACTGATTAAATTGATATGATTACTAGTTACTAACTTCCAAATATACTTTAATAATATTTTATAGTTCTCCCTATGTAATATAAATATTGTCCGTATTCGAGATTAATAATTTTCCAGATAAAGTACTTAATAAAAAAATCTTAAAGCACTACCAATGAATAAGCAGAATAGCGCATAAATATCTCAAGTAATTACAATAAGAAGAGAGTTCGAGGAAAATCGGTGAGTGGAGCGAAACGCAATTAGCGGACGAACACCCGACGGAAATAAATAAGGATATTAAGTACTTCCCCTGCGATCTTTTTCAATAAGAACTATTGTTATCTTACAATGTTTAAATCTATAAAATGTTGAAATCAAATTATTTGCGTATAAATATTTTTTTCTCGGTAATGTTTATGCAAGCTGTTTTATGCGTTAACATCAAGGATGTAATATACCAAACGAATTATTTAAAAATTATGTTATTCTGTCGGGATTCTTCGTTGATTGGGATCCTTATGAATGAAAATATACTTCTAATACTTTTGCCATAGAGATAGACACATATTAAATAGCAGACTGTTACATTTGGGACTTAATAAACATGAAAATCCAATATCAAATAATATCTTTATTTACTCCATCGGAACAAACACATGAAGTCATGTTCTTATTAATTTATCTTATTACTCGCAAAATTCCTTGACAAGTGTTATAACAAACTGAAATCTTGTTAAGTAACTTTAATATTTATTGTATTTTTTAGCTCACTATACGTCCCCGCTGAGAGCCTACCTTAATTTCGATTGACTAGGCCATAGTCAATCACGGTGGACTAGTGTTGGTTAACTTGACACATATCTTTGAATTTCTTCTATAAGATATGTGCACATTGCATCACAATGTTTTCCTTCACCTTAGGAACGTCATGTATATTGTTTATAAGGAAATTCTAAAATCGAAAAACACATTGGTACAAAGTACTAGGACCTGTAGACCCTTAAACCACCGACTATCGTCGTTATTTCTATACGTTCATTTTAATAATATCACTTTTAATTACAAACAAATAAATGTATACAACATTTTTTAGAATCTTTGAAATTATATTCAGTATTAAATATGAAATCATTACTTCGCTTAGATACAAAATAAATGGCGACAGTTTGATAGAGCGTACGTATAATGATCTTGCGGCGGTGATTATGCCAATTATCTCTCATTATATTAAAACAACTTTAATGAGGTCGACCCTCTTCTCCGAGGGGAGAATAGACTGATTTAATGTTTAAATAATAACAAAATAATAAGTGTTTCGTCAGCTTAATTATTTAGATGTTTGTTTTAGTTGCTATTAAATTTAGAGTACTTTTATAAACCATTTAAGAGGAACGTAAACTAACAGTAAATTTATATTGTTACTTTAAAGATATTAAATTTTTATTTTAAAATTAGATTTTGCTTGTGACTTCGATAGAGCAAGATACAAAAAAAGTTTTAGTTATAACTACTGCCATTTTCGTATAGATGTAACTTCTGCAACGGAAACCACTTACAGTAAGATTGTAATTAATTAGTTTGTCACTGTATTGTTATGTTATTTTCTAGCATATTACAATCTTGGGAGAAGCAGAATCAGTTCCAAGCTATGAGTAGTTTAACTTCTTTTAATTGAAATAAATAATTTAAGTTGTAGTAGAAAATGTAAATTCAAAATAGTATCAATTTCATCGGATCCATGGACAGTGACGTAGCTATTCAGTATCTCTGCTCATGCTTTAGAAAGGTAACCATTATTACTGCACGGCGCTCCCGTTTTATTCAACAGCCGGCTCCCTAGCGCTTCTCTTCGCTAAAACCGATTCCTTGTTACTTGATTTCTGCATTTCGAAAAAGTGTAAATATTTTCCTCTTGGTTGCTTTCGCTGGTAAAGAACTCAATAAATGGAGCCGTGTTGTGAATTTTTAATTGGTGGTATGGAATAAAATGAAATAGTAGTGAACGAAGTAGTTTATTCGTAGAGTAAGTAGATACATTAATGAAAAAGAATTTAATTTGAATATTGTCGACTAGCTTTCTGTTTTTTTTTCGTTGTTTGTATTTTCACTTAGCACTAAGGTAACAATAAGGTAGGTATAGACTGACGTTACGAGGTGTAATGTAATACGTTACACGGCAAAGAGCACGGGTAAAAAGCCAGCAACCAGATGTTCGTTGCGAACGTTACACTACGTAGCATCGGTCAGCATCTATCTGCATAAGACATACTGTTTTTATCTGCTCTCTTAGTTAAAATAGTACCATAAAATATTTTAATAAAGGTAACTAATCTCGTAATGTTTGTAATAATAAAGAGCGTACGTAGTATTTACATTTTACCAAAAAAAGGACTACACTGATATGAAATGCTATCAATCCAATTTATTCGGCTTTTTGTGCATTCCATAAAATTGAAACATACATATTTTGATTTCTGGTAAAAGCTAAGTACGTTCGGGGCTTTTTCTGTTTTTTTTTCTTTTGTAAGAGATTGCGCTAAGTGATCACATTTCGATATTAAACCATTTGCCGAAGGCCGGTGCCGGCTACGTATTTCATTTTACTGAGTGTCTGACGTAAGTTTCGGAGACTTACTTTTTGTGGAAATTATTTTCCAATCTCTTTATGACATTTAGGTGTCAAGTTTTTATCTCCCACTCGTTAGATTGTTATTGTTGTTTTAATTAGTTAAATTTTTGTACTTTAAGTACCATCTCTATTTGCCGCCATATTTACATTATTTTCAATAGTCTACTCGTATACAAATATTATTAAGAGGAAAGATTTTTATTTTTGTATGTATTGTAATAACTCAAAAACTACTGGGCCGATTTTAAAAAATCTTTCACCGTTAGAAAGGTAATTTATCTGTGAGTAACATAGGATATTTTTTAATTCGCGGGCGAAATCGCGAGCAACAGCTGGTACTATATAAAGGTAAAATGTAAAGAAAATAACTTTAAGAAATGTAAGGTAACTTTTTCTTCTAAATTCAACTATTCAGCGAAATAATTTTTTATCCAGTCTCATTGAATAGCGCGGGAGAGCTCGTTTCCGCTGGGTCCAGCGCGCACTCAAGACTTGCTAGAGACGCAATCGGCTGCAATTGCGCCTCGCCCGCCTCGCCGACTGGCGCATGTCCCCACATTTTAAACAAACCTTTAAGAAATTCTACATTTAAATTTATTTTGTAAACTACCATTAAAATTGCATTTTAAAATAAATAGCGTTTTAAACATTTATTTAATAATTAAAGAGTAATTTTACAACTCAAATTATTTTTTTGGTTTTGGCTTATTACTTAATTTTATTAAAGTTGAGAAAAAAAAGCAAAATGTAAACATGTAATGGAGAAACTAATATTGATATAAAAAGCAATTTTTATAGTTCATATTTCATTTAATCATTATAATTTAACTGAGCAATGAGATTAATATTATGACAGTGTCGTATTGCCAAACTGGAATCAAAACTTGCAACATGCTTTCATAAAGTTTCCTCCGCTGTACAACTCCCAGTTTCTTCCCTCATTAAGTTCATTAACAAGATACGACGTCGGTATTTTTGATGCTCTTAGCTCGTTTTGGAATATTTTCCATTCGTATATTTCAATTTGCTTTCTTACTTGATGTTTGAGTTTGTAGGAATTTTCAAGAAATGGTCTGAATGTCGATGTTTTATGTTTGCGGCAAATATTTTAAACACTTGTGAACTTCTTCGTGTTCGTAATTAACAAGCTTGAATTTGGCGATTTAAGTTTAATCCTTAAACAGGGCTTTTGTTTAATTGTACGACAGAGTTTGTCAACAAAAGTAGCGCGGTACGTAAAATATAAATAGGTATACATTATTCTAAGTTTAAAACATTGGTCTGTATTTTCGTATTCCAGCACAATGGGCTTTTAATTTGGTGAAGTGCTGAATTTAAAGGAAGTGTAATGGTAATCTTAAGAACCTTTGGAATACAATGAGTTTAGACTCAATCTTCAAGATTTTAAATATTACAGTGTACTACGTCGAACTGCAGTGCGGGCTCTGTAAATTCCATTTAGCTAAATAGCTTTTGAGAGAGATAAGAATCGAGCCATACAATGCTTGCCTGCTTGAAGCGGGAAACTAAGAAAATTGAAAAGAGAGTCGCCTGCAACGTCGATGGTCCGATTTCAGGAAACCCGAGATTTCAAATTACCCGGTAATATTGTAAAAATTCAGCACCGATAAACACTCGAGTTCTCTGGACAAACTTTTTCAGCGAAACAATCCCGTCGGTCTCACAATCTTGGTTTTAATAAGTATATAACGTTCCTAAGATGTACCTGTGAGAAGGGGATTTACATAATCATTACCATATCTGGCGCACTGGCGCGCGTATTATGCCCGGGAGGTTAATAATGCTATTTTCTCGCCACGTTTTCACGCTGCTATTTCACGTTATCGACCCACTTTATCTGCCTCGTCATTGTAACTAGCCACTCAAGCAACGACTCCACCTTGCCCTTTTGCCGTTCCGCGGTAAAGGTTATTCCGACGCCGGAGAAGTGATATTATTTCATTTAAATATTTTATTAATATTCGCCTTCGCGCCCGTTACAATAACATTTTAGCCTTTAATCGCCCTCCAACACCAGATTAGATTCTGATTAGAATGCAAAACAAATGTTAATGGAATGAAGGTTCTTTTTGAATTCATCTGTTTCGCATATCGCGTATCCGAATCTTTGCGTAGGTATGCTGGGATTAAAAAAACATGAGTATCGCCTTCATAAAGACTGACATCTGTAGTTCTTTGGTATTGCGGTTGTCTATGGGCGATGATGATCACCTCATGTTGCCGCTTCTCATCCTCCTTGCTCTTAAAAAAAAAAAAAACAAATTAATGATGACTATGGTTATTTTGATATAAATTGACTAAACCATGATTTAGCTTAGTGTTAACAGAAATATTAATTCAGCTATACAAATGCCCAACATTATAATTAAATTTTTTGATAACGTGTATTATAATAATTCGATATTATTCGATTCTCAAGAGAACAATGGTATGATAAAAGCATTAAGTACTTTAACATTAATCTCAATAAAAGAAAGTGGAAGAAAAGGGGCAAGGATAAAGTTATTTTCACAGAGATATTTAATACAAGGAGGGAAGCGATGCGTATAACGGGCATACATGCTCGGAAGTCCGCCTCAGTCACTTACGTCTTATTTTACGGATCAGGGAGTGTGTTCTTTCAAACATAGCGGAGTACATAAGTGAACGACTTCATTTAAATCTGTAATCCAAATTACGTTTTCCATGGCGGAATGAATGGAAGAATTGAACCGATAAAACATCACCCCCCCATTGTCAGTAACAAATGTGTCATTTCCAGCTGAAATATGATCACGGTTCTTTAATTTGTATTCTGAATTATTCTTATTAGTGAAAAGCGTAGCCGAGTAAAAGAATTTAAATTATTTAAGCATCCAATTATCTTGACAAAGATACATTTTTTCTGTACAGTTTATTATCAATATTAAATAACGAAAACAGTGTTTAAAAACCAATAAAAGTATTTTATTCTGTAATTTTATGTTCATTATCAGCAATATTTGTGATTGCATTGTTATTCAGCAACTCAGTAATAGGTAATCGCATTGGTGTGATTTAGTATTAAGAACAACTAAAAGATGCTAAGCGAGATTACGAAATAGACAATAAATCTAAACTTTTAGAGATAGTAATTCTGTTTCTATGCGTGTACGATATTCTTGTCTCCAGAGATATCTATATTTTGTTACATATTATATACGTTGCGCAATCATAAACTTTGTTTTGACATTTATAACTTCAGTTTTTTAATATCAAACCCCTGATGAAACTCGGACTTTTAACCAAAACCAACTTTTATTATTAACCAATAATCTAACAAAACCCTTTGACGGTATTAAGAGATTCAAATTCAGCATACAGTATTGCGAAATAAAAAACAATTTTATGTTCCCACATAGTTGAAAATAATCTGTCAAAGAAATAGCTCTTTTTCCAGTAAAACAGTTACCTTTATAAGGACTTAACGTCGCAGGAAACGGCCGACTAAGAATACGAGCGCAGGGTGCCCTCGGTGCTGATAACAGAATTATCCGAACGACGCCATCTATCTTTTAAATGTGCACCTTACTTTTGTTACTTGCGCACCATGCGTTGTCGCTGGCACGCCCGCATTAAACTGAACGATCTTATGACCGAAATAATCTTTCTATTTTATACCTGTGCTTGAATTAAAATCATTACAAAATTTATTGATAAAAAATAAATTTCATCCGAAATCTACGCACTGAAATTCTTTCCTTTTCTTTTCCCCGTCTCCTATTAAAAATTGGTTTTGATTTTGGCAACTTCAATTCTCGACACAGTTGTGCTAAATATAATTTGTACCTTTATTAAATAACTAATGAATTATAAGAGATAATTATTCGCACCCGAAAGTTTGCTTTAAAATACTACTATTATTAAAGGAAACACAAATGCTTGCATTGCTGTAAATCGACCTATTCAATGATTATCAATTAACCAAACTAACCTAATCATATCAATTACATAATTAAACCCGTTCCGTTGCGAACCGTTCGCCTTTGTAACACACACTAACACACGCGTCATATTAGCAATACGTAACATATGACACTGCAATACAACTAAATATATGATTTAATAAATTAAACAAACTGAGCTACTTAACTTACCAATAGTATGGCTTTCGATAGTCTACGTAAAGGCTTTATGGCTGAATTTAAATCAATGTTTATGTTAATACATCACTCACCATCCGGTTTGCAGTTTAAACCGCATAATGCATTAACTGATTATCAAGGCAATCCATCTTGCGATGCGTCTGACGTGCTCCGCCCAACGCCAGTAAATACCCGTTCACCTTATGCCAACTTACATTATACTATAATGGTTACTGTTTTAAAAATCAATTCAAAATATAGTTTTTGAATTTATTTTCTTCACATTCAACTATTTTTATTTATAGTATGACTTCGTGCACACTTGAAGCAAAGCTAAGAAGGGCAAGTAACTGGAATAATTTAAACGCGGCACAATTTACGTAGACGATAACGACCGTGGTTATTTAGCGGAAGATAGGTGTTCCCATAATAACTTTAACGCGAGTTTAATTTTAACCTAGGTTATGTCTGTGTTTAACGATTATATTGTATAACTGTCTTCACTTGAAAATAAATTTTTCTGTTTTCCGTACTCTCTTTTGGTATAGAATAATTTCATTGTTTTGAAAACAGAATTGTCTTCAAGGAAGATGTCTATTATCTCCGCCGTCGAGCACAAATATTTGCAACTCCATTATTTATCCCCTTAAGACGATACATGCTAGCAAGTAAATATTGCGTTCTGTCTAAAGAAAATATGTTAAACACGTACCAGAGGAGCTTTTGTTGTTGAGACGTATTCGGTGCGATGATTTTGTTTTGCACCAATGAATACATTTTCCTATTTTGAAACATAAAGAGTGTATGATAATTAAAATCTTGTCCTTTTTGTGCCCTTTCTTTCGCTTTATTATGATGAAATGATATTTTTCTTTTATGACAATGTCATGACATATTAATTATTAGGTTTCAAAAGAATTGTGGTCGCTTGAATAATGCGTGTTATATCTGTAACGTCTTTTATATTTTTATTTTTCATAAATCTTACAAGTATTATTTGACTTTGTCTATATTACGATTGAACTTAATAATAGAAAATCAAAATCATCCCTAGGTTAACTATTATAATGTCTATTATCTAGGCATTATTCAATTAAGATGGCCGCTAGAGATTGCCTTTTCGATAATAAATTTTCATACAATCACTTACACAAAAACAGGCAAAGGTGCCGTTAAATTGAAATTAATTTGCATTCTGTTACACGCACACATATTTACTTAAAAACATATCCCCCAGGAAGCAATCCATTAAACAACAGTCACATTTTACACATAAATTTCCAGACATAGTTAAAAAAAAATACTTATGATCTCCCGGTTTCGAACAGTGCTTTTGAATGTGTGAACCATACTATTCAATCGTTGAGACATCAGGATAAAATAAATAATACCTTTAAACATTAAAACTTGGAAGTTCGTTCGACAGATCGCAAACGTCTTATTTCATTCTATTAAGTAGATCACGAATCAAAGAATGATCCCTGAGAGCATTATGAAAGTTCAAGAGAACTTCGCCTCTACTTATTAAAGAGACTGGTGTTTGTCGAAGTTTTATAGCTCAGAAATTATAAGTAGGAAACACAAATAATAGTCGGTGTATGAGTGAGTAAAGGAATGAGAGAACTAGAATGTGTGCGACTATGTGTGTGTGGGAGGTAATCACTTCGCGCTGTAATTGAGTTGCCTTAAGGTTATGATCAGATATAGAGGGGACTGCGAACGTAACCCTTAGAGAGAAGAAATATTTAAGTTCAACATTCCGATGCGGTTTGTTTTATAGCTCTTCGAGATTAGGCAATTCCTTAATAAACATGCTACTGCCGGTCAGCTTCTATTGCTTAGTTTGTGAGACGTCTCCGGAGAAATTAATGTAATATGGAATATAAGTTAGGGCATCGTAATAAGATTGGGATCGATGTTTCTAAGTTTTGTTCGTTAGTTTATTTGGTAAAGTAGATTCGACAGATGGTTCTGATTTCTTTTTGTTCCATTCAATTTATTACTTTTAAGTATTTTACCTTTTCTTACAATGTATTTAATTTCATTGTCTTCATTACTCAAAAAAGTCAGTTTCACCTTTGGTCTATTTTTCATACGAATGCCAAGCGTTAAAGTCAAATTAAAATATCACAATATTGAGTATTGTTTAGAAATTTTACACTTTTACATTCATTCTTTTGAAAGAATAAAATAGAGGCGTGTTGCTGCCTACGCAACACTCAGCAGCTCTGAGTACACAGTCGGCCACCAGAGGGCCCTTCAAGCGCCCCTAGTCGGCAGACTTCAGATATCTTTGCACCTTAATTACACTCAGCTATGTCTAAAGTACGACGCGTAAAGTCTCTATCGGTGTATCCAGAAAGGGAGTGAAAAAAAATTGAAAATCGGAATTCGAGACGCTGCCGCTTGAAACACGAGAGCCTTCGACAAAAGATTCTGAGACATTGAATTTTCCCCTCAGTTTTTTAAGAACCAATTCAGATGGCGTGTTTTTACATTTTTTCGAAGCGACATTTTCTCGATTTAAAAAATACAAAATGATTTTTTTAAATATTTGGACGAACATTAAGATCTTATACTTCCTCGTTGAAGTTTTGTGCACATATTTGGAAATATCTTTTATAAAATCTTATAGGTATAGAATTACAAAAGTTTCCTTTATTTGTTTGTATTTCTTGTGTGATTGTCAGTAAGTTGTGCGAGGGCCGATACGTTGGACCACCTCGCAACCCATCTCGGATACTAAATCAGTTAATGCAAAAGTTTATTTTTATAAGTAAGATTACACGAAGAGTTCGGATGGAAGTTTTTCGAAGCAGCTTTCCTACTGAAATCCCACACAGTATAAAGAAATGCGATGCTCCGAGACGGATTCGAGGATTAATACTTTATTTGAAATAATTTTGCTGCTCCTCAGTTTTTTGTTTTATTACTTTTTGTTGACGTCTTTCCTGGAGACTTTTGCAATTTGTTACACATTTGCGAATATAACGAAAACATTTAAGTGTATTTTTTTAATTTTCTTAACAACTATCAAAACTAGTTGATTTAATATGGTAGAGAAAAGAATTATAATCTTTGTGCAAATGAATCAAATGGTATCTGTCAATTACACATAGATGGCGCTAGTAGGTTCATGATTTGAAGGAACAATACAATAGTTTATTTGAAAATACACCCTCTGTAACGATTTGCATAACACTTGATGTCCATGTATCTAGTCATAGGTAATATATATTAACGCTTCCCGGGGGAGCTCATAAACCTTGTATAACTTCCGGCAGGTGGCGGACGGAACCAGATATTGATAAACCGCTTAGACCCTAACGCGTGTCTACAAACATAGATATTTTAAGAGCTATTTATAAATGTACAAAAAATATTCACAGTTTATCTAAAAGTTGTTCCCTTGAAACAGAGATCGTTTTCCTTATTTTGCAAAATAATTAGAATTTTATCTTCTACTATTTAAACATTCAGAAACTCAGTTTATTATTAATGCTAAAAATAGGACAGTGGAAATTTAAAAAGATTCGATTACGTTACTTAAGTGTTTTTTTTATTTCTATCCAACGCTTTAAGCGCTTAGGGATTTATTTTATATCGTGCAATTTAAGCTTTATAGATGATTAAGGCATTTAAGGCTGTATTCATTTATTATGTGCCTAGCAAAAAAAAAATAGTATAATGAAAGTAATTTGAATGACTATTATAATTTTCCGAAGCGACAACCACTCAGTCATAATACACCATTAACGCTTGAGCGACACGGCCTCTAATTCACGTTTAAAAGCCTGCACTCGACTCAAAGTCAGCGGTAATTTCGTCTTAGCCAGCAATACCTTGCAAAAATCTAATTTGTCAAGAATTACATTGTGGCCACTGGAATTGCCGGCTGGAGTGATATTTAATGCAACATCAATCTTAATATGCCAGAAATTTAAAATTTACTTACCGAAGAGTGGAACATTTCTAGTTTTAAAAGTTTTAGTGAACATGAAATTATTCTTTTGACTCTGCGAAAATTACAATAGTTATTATTAATGTCATTTAATAATTATTTTAACAAATATTAAACGTTACAATTTTTTTGTTACAGGTACGTAAAATGGCGACACAGAAAGTTGAATAACGTTTACTAAAGGTACACTTACATCAGAATTATTCAAAATTTGACGACTTTTAATACTAATTTTACAACATTTTTGACCCGAGCCGTGACGTCACTATTTCACTAATTCAAATTATTATTTAAGTATTACGTCGTAGTAGGTATGTATATTCAACTCTGTGTAGCGTATAAAGCAAAGTGATATCTAGTTAGCTATATTAATAACAGTTATGTTCGGAGAGCTGTCAGACGCACGCCACTGGGTCTCCTTTCGTGTCCTCACGCGTCGCTGCACCAATTCGATGGATACAGTTTGTCTGACAGCCGGTATACGTTACACCGGGTAAATTGCTTTATAACGGCCCCTTACAGAATAACAACTAGCAAACTAGTGTATTCAGATTATTTTGGGCATATCTGATGAAAGCTAAAACACACTTTTCTATAAATTAAAACAGGCAATTTAATATAAGTTATTTTAAAAATATTGAAAACAAATATTTAGGTATCATAAAATTTACAATATTATTACGACTTGTAAATATTATAATATGTATGAAAATGTTGGTTCTATAGCATGTTCATAGTACAAGTCTAAAAATGTACTTTTTATTTAGAGACAGATTTTTAAACTCGTAGCGCCTAAAGTGGTTATAAAATATCCCGGTAACAAAGTTTCTCTCGAACGTTGCCTTTGATAAATTCGTAACGATGTTGAGTAAACGCAGTCCGCGTATTTTTTTATTTGCACATCACGTAGAGAGTTAAAGCAATATCGTTTAGTTGAATCGTCTATTACAAACAGTGTAAATGTACTTTTATGTTGGACGTGATAGCTTCATTAGATGTTATAAGGCAATAGACACTTCCTTCCTGAAATTTAAATGAAAATGTAACCCAAAACTTTGGATTTTAACGTAATATAAAAGGATAACAAAATATATAAACACACTAGTTTTCGCCTGCGACTCAGTTCGCGTGGTATTTAAAAAAAACTAAAGAAGGTAGCCTATCTGTTCTTCCAGACTATACTCTATATCTATGCCAAATTTCATCGAGATACGTTCGGCAGTTTAGGTTACAAACTCTAACAAATATCCACCCAACCATCTTAAATTTTGCATTTATAATATTAGCAAGATCATACATACGTAATGCTACGTTTCTTTATAAAAAGACAATCATAGTTGATAAAATGACCTCTAGTATCGATTCATTCTTTTTAAACCAAATTGAGGTAGACTATGTTCAAGCAAAAATATGAAAAGATTTATTGCATGAAAGAAATCTATTAAAAAGACACAAAGCCAAAACATTGGTTTGACTCGCTTCACTGAATAAGGCCTTATATTATCTTCAGTTTTTTTATCTCTTACAAAGCAACACAGATTTGGCGCATTCTCAAATTCACATCTGAAATGACTTTCGTGTGCTTGTTTGGCATATGTTTTATTTTTTAATCTTGTTCTACCTTTATACACTGTTTATACATCTATATTTTGAACCATTTTTATTCTAATTGGATTATTTTTGTTATTTTACGCGTAATATTCTTGTTTGCGTATTAAATATATGTAAATTGACCCCGTATTTTTATATTGTGTATTTCACAAAAAGGAATGGAAGATTTGTCACAAAGAAAAAGGAACGTGATCGTGCCATTAAATACAATCTTTAAAGAAGCTTTTATCTTATTATGTATTCCAAATAACTTAAAATAAATGTACAAGTAGGCACAATAGCGTACAAACGTATACACGGCGTAACATAACGAGTGTCGCGTAGGTTGGTCTCTTTGTTACGACTCGCTTTATTTCTAATAAACGCATCCTCCGCCTAACAAAGTCTTTACTCGTAAGAATTATATCATTCATCTTTAAAATGGATTCCAAAGGAGGGAAGCAATTTCATTTGTGAGAACCTGCTCCTGCTTATAATCCGTCCGAGGTAATAACATTTCATATTCGTAATAGAATCATTCTGCGTCGCCCGGAAACTTTATAGTCTCATTTTCATTGAAAGCGTTTAGTAGACATAAACTTGTAGAATAATTTTGATGCACGGCCCTTAAGAGGAACGGGCCCAATCTCCGGAGTCCTCGCAGCCTAATCAACGCGGACATTTTAGACAGCGATTTATTTTTTAAATAACTCAATTTAAAGTATTTTAATCGACGTACAAAAATTATTTTCCATCCAATTTTTATATTTGAGACGCTGTTATTTATATTTTAAATTAAGTCAGAAATTCCACATAACTTTTTTAATATACTTATGTTTTCGTAAACCAGTTAGCAGATTGTAATGTAACTTTCATAAAGGTTTTTCCGAGACCATTGACATTTACATATAATTCTTGTCATTATAAATATATTGACGTTTAAATACCATAAAAGTATTTAAAACGTATAAACGTGTACAAATAAATGACCTAGTATTCTTCTAGTTGGTTCATTACACAAACAGTAGGTTTGTATTAAGAACATAAGCGAAGTAACAGATTGTAATTTGTTACATTATCGAGGCAATGTCGGAGCGGCAGCGGCGATTGCGTAGGCACCTCGAGAGGTGAGGTGAATCGGCGCCGTGCGAGTTCGCGCCGGGGCAAGATTTATGTCAGGACTTTTGTATTTGTACGAGTAGTTAAGCAGACGAAGGGCGGGGCGGCGAGGCTCATCTACATTTGCTTTTACTCATGCCAGATACCTAACAAAGTACTTAGAGTCCCCCCTTTTGTCTATCCTCGCATATCCGCTACAGTTTTCTTCAACGAGAAGAGGAAAAAACGTGTTGTTTTTAAAATCCCACCCGTATACATACAGATACGTATAACTTTCTTTTTCCTTTTTTTGCAATTTCTCGCCATAGACACATCATCTGGCGTGGGTGAGTTTTTGTTGGAACGTAGGAAGTCTCTTTGTCTTCGCTATGAAAGTCAGAACTGTTGTAAGGAATATCCAGCTCTCGGAAGAGTCGTACGTAGGCATTGTTTTGAGAAAACATTCTAAACCTAGGTTTTTGTGCCACCAACAGTTCTGTTTCAGCTTTACATGACTGAAGCGTTAAGTGATTAATTCTACGAAGCTCGCTACGTATACAAATGAAATGGCGTACAGACTTACAGTTAATTTTCATTAAAATAAACATTTAATTCATGTTAAAATGTATTTTACAGTTTATTGCATTTTATATGTACATGTGTAAAGAAAAATTCTAAATTTTAGCCATATTTATAGACCTTCAACTAATAATATTGAATGCCGCCATTTTAGTTGTATTACAACGAAATCAAATTAATATAAATAATAACAATTTATTCGGTGTAAACATTTAACCTAATTTATAGAGTAAACATTTATAAGATTTTATAGTAATTAGTCTTGTCTCGTAAATTAAAAGTAATAAAGAGCTATTAGTTTTAATTTCACGCGACTTCAGTATCAGGACAAAACATAGTCTTCGCATTATTGCCTCAATTAATCATAACTTTGTGTTAGTGAAATTTCTCTGGTGGGTAGACCATTGGTGCATGAGTTCACGAAGGCATGAAATTGGATCGCGAAACCTTAACGTTCGCCGCTCTCAAAACTAGGGCAGTGCTGATTTTGATATTATGACAAAGTAGGGCTTTTTATTTCAATATTAAAATTAATTGCATTTATTATGTTCCATGAATAGCTTTACAAAATTGTGAAAAAGTACCGTTCTCGATGAATGTACTCGAAAATATGAATAATTAGGGAGCAAATCTAAATTAATTCCGTGAGAAATTCTTTTAGTGAAATTTATGAAGTGGACTCTTCTCATGATGTGCATTTTATGAACTTAATTCACAGCAAACAGCGCAATGAATTGCAGTTTATACATTACGGAACACCCGGCCAGGACCTGCCGTAACAGAATGCGAACATAGAATTATGATAATAGTTCTAAAGTGTTAGAAGCGCAGAAATATACTACGCGATGTCACAACCGGCGCGTGCTACGCCCGTAACGCTGTAGTACTGGTGCTACGATTTTTGCTACACACATATTTTACAGGATGTGCTTTTCTAAAGTTCAAATTAAAACATTTTTAAAATAGCTTTTGATTTTAATTTGGCTCGAAATAAAAGTACGACACAATTAATTGGGATTAGTGTGTGAGGTCGTGCGTTACGTTGCCAGTTACTTTTTACGTTACGAAAATCCGGCGGCGAGCGAGGTCCGGCGCGAGCGCCACTGGATTATTGAATTAAAGTTGATAAGTGTATTAGCCAGTGTTGTTGCTCCATTCTCTTGATTAATGGTCGACCGTTGCTTTTTCTCTCTCATTTATATGATAATGAGTCAGCAGCCGCGAACGAACACAATTATTAAGCTCACTTGAATATCGCGCAGTTTTTATTTCAGTTGCGAAGATTCCGAATCGGTCAGCTAAATTTATTTAACATAACCAATAAGATAGAAAATAATTATTTAGCGCAAAATTAACTTGTTTCAATACCGAATTATGGTAATTAAACATTTGATGTTACAATGGAGAAATCGTTGTCGAAAACGCCTATAGTGTTGATTTACCTAATCAGTTTGTTTCATCGCTGGAAATGGATTGAATTAATTTGCTTAACATCAATTCTAATTCACTTTTAGATAGCGACAATTGTATATAAAATAAATTTGAAAAATACGCGTTGTAAGTGTGGGAAGCACATTCAACATAGAAGGTTGAACAAAGTGGCTGGTACTTAAGTTGGTCGCGGCTCGCTACGCCGCGCTGTCTGCTACTTAATTCCCCTTTGTTTAATACAATCTACGGGGAACACCGCCAGGGTTGCGTTATTATGACATTTGGATTTGCAATGTGTAATATAGTGCGCGCGGGGGAATGAAATACACAAATATGCGGACATACATGTGTTCTTAACTGAACATACAAAGTTACGGAGAACCCTACATATTTAAAATTAACACAAATTGAGAGAAAAAACAGTAAAACGTGTTTTACAAACAAGTAACATACAATTGTCATATCCGTTTTGGTTATTAATGTATGTCTTTTCGACAGGTGTCAAAAACAAAAGTTTTGTAATTAAACGTAAAATAAATTTAAAATATACAAGCTTAATGTAAAACTCATGTCGGTAAAACTGTCAAATTAGCACATTCTCACCGAGGAACAGCAATATCAATAGCAGATGGCCGCGGGCGGCGAGGCGGCAACTACAATAGGCCGCGTCCACACCAGGCCGGCGGAGGATAAGCTAACTAAAAAGCTCCGATCAATTTTACCTGTCCAACATTCATTTCGTTTCTATTTTATGAAGCGTTTGGCATCACTCTGAAGAACTTTCGCCACATCGTTTGAAAGATAATTGGAAAACCTTCATTAAATTTACTTTACAATTTCAAACATGAGCTTTTCGCTTTATAAAAATATTATATTACATATTCCGAGTATTATAATAGGCGACCGTGCCGCACTGTCAAATGTTATCAAACTTTTCATAAGTAAGTAATGAGGAAAAGTGCGAGTAACTCCAAAAAGTCGGTTCAGCACAATGGAAAACTTTATTTGGAGGACCGAAAAAACCGTAACAAAAATATGACGTCTGAAAAATTACACGCATTCACAAATCATGCGGGCCGCCTTTTGTTAAAAGTTTCGAAGCCTACAAAGGAGTTTAACTCGTTCTTAAAACATCGAATTTCTGCTTTCGCCCGTATACTTAAAGTGTTTGTTTTTTGTCTATAATTGCTATTTACTATATATACAAGAAATCCAACTTAACAAATTAATCACAAGAACACGGAAGTTCGTCCTTTTTGAGTTTAGAAGGAAGTGTCCTTTGGAATTAAAGTCTCAATTTAAATAATACATGAAACATTTTAATATTAACAAGTAACGATTACAATAGTTTCATTCTCAAAAAAGAAATTTGTTTCATTAAAATAGAAGCATAGTAACTGTATAAGGTAACAAACAGATCGAGTATGAAGAAATGAACAAAAACTTTGAACCGTTTTACCAATCCGAGTACAAAATTCCATTTGAAGCCGTCTAGGGGAAATGAAGCAATTAATTCGGCAGATGGCGTTGCCGTGCGAGCATTAATCATCGACTAATCGTAACTGCAGTCTTCGATTAATCCGCGCCCGGCGAGCAGACATCGGTGACGCGTCGTTCCCCTATGATTGAAATTGTACTTCTTCCTTTAATATTTTCTTACCTCTTATAAGTCATTTTCGATACGTTTTTTCCGTTCCATTAATTATCAGATAACGGGCAAACATAATAATTTATTATTTGAAATTTTAAGGATATTTTCAAAAGTTTTCTTTAATATTGATTTTATTTAAAAATGTGCTATAAGAAACATTTGATGTTTACGAAAAAACGAATAAAAACATAGTCGCTTGGAAGACAAATTATAATTATCTTCAATTGATTACTATTTATTCAATTTACATACGGATTAAAACAAAATCTAACTTTGTATATCTTACAGAGGAACTGCGTTATGTATTTTTTCCGGAGGTAAAAATCTTTGGTAGTCGTTATAACATTTCCAATTAGCGATCCATTCCTAGTTGCCAAAGTAACATCCAATTAAATATGGATTATAAGTAAAAATGAAGCAAGTGGCGCGTTTAAGAGTCGGAATCGAACCGAAAGCGGGCAGATTAAGGCACTTGTCCGGTGGGGATTATCGAGCGAGCTAGTGGTAATGAAATTTACCCCGAGGAAATGGCGGGATATACAGGCCTAGAGGTTTAAGCCCTGTACAGACATCCGCTGATTGTATTTGATGAGAGTTTTATCTGTTTGTCACTATCGAACTCGCCGATCGTCGCGTAATCATAACGATTTAACTTTGTTACTGCCTCCTTTAATTGTTTGCCCCATCTTAAGATTTATGATTAAACCATTAACTTTGCTCTAACGAGTTTTATACTTAATTGAAGATCTTAACATCACTCGGGATTTTATTTTGTATTATATTAAATTTAAAGAATAGAATCATATTAATTCTAAGGTTTATGAATAAAGAAATTTCAATTGTTTCATTAGAATTTTTCTTTTAAGTTTTTTTGGCTCTCTGCTCATAAAAAATAGGCTTACATTATAATCGAATAAAACACTCAGAAATATATTGTAATAAATGTTTAAAATATTTACATGTGATACAATAACTTCTTAGAATCTCGTTTCTTTTTATTTTCACAATCATTTCATTATTCTTGGCTTCTTATGAAAACTCTTTAGCAATAACTTCAACGTGAATATCACTTGAGTTGCACCTTTGAAGTTACTTTGTTCATGTTTTATTTTTACTCGAGGTAAAGTAAGATTTGTTTTGTATTCACATTTCGCTTTATAATTTTCGTTCACACTTTTTATCCTCATTAGAATAGAGATAATACAAAAGAGAGTTATGATCTAAACAAAAACGCCTATACATTGGTCTATAAGGTGAAAAGAGTACTTTTCCATTTTATATTTCATTTATAAGTACAAAAAAATGCATGTATACCTTATCGTTTAATAAATTAAATCTAAATTCAGTCGATAGTAGCCTTTAAAAAATGATATTTGTACTCGTTGAATGTAATTGTTTTGATGGAGTAATAAAAACGCAACGAATTGTATTTATTTAACGTTTATTCCATGCCAAAACATTTTAATTTTTTTCCACCTACCCTTCCACAGTAATACTTTTTTACGCGCTGTATAAAAAGGTCATTTAAAAAAAATTGCCTTCAAATTTACGAAAGTTGCTATTGAATTATTCTATAACGTTGCGTATTCGTAATTGTAACAAGGTTCTAATCTTATAAAAATAAATGACTATCAATAAAGTGAACATACTTTTTAGACACCAAATATTCATATTAATCTTCTATATTTAATTTAACAAGGTATTTCTTTCAAATTATTTTCTTTAGTTTCTTTCAAAAGACTTCATTAGTCGATAGTATTAGTAAACAAGACACAAACACATTTCACATACCAAAACTGTCCATATTAATATTTCAAATAGGAAAGATTTGTATTTTCTTACATATTGAATTAAATCGAAAACTACTGGGCCCGATTTCACAAATTCTTTCACAATTATAGCTACGTATCACTAAAGAACATGTTTTACTATTTGCTTTAAATTCCAAACGGAAGAAGTCGCGAGTTATATCTATTAATCATTAATATAATCAAAGTATCACCTATTTTAATAATTTTACATTTTATTTACACTGATTTAGTCGACGAAACGTAAACAATAAAACCGTTATTAACATTACCTTAGTAATGGTAACAAATTCGCAAACGTACACCATTACTTGATTAGACGCTTTGTAGCGTGACATCTCAAAGACTGTTCAAAGGAGGGACGATGCTTCCTATTCCCTGCGGAGTCCGCTGTCGTTACGTCACTGCGTCCGATTGTGATTCAATTAGGACCGGCTATGCATCCGCTTACGTATTTAACTGGCCGGAACACAGCTTTGCAGTCACTTTCAAGCCGTATAAACGTCATGCATTATCTTGTAGCTTACATTGCACATTACCAAAATAATTTCATTCAATGCGAAAATTTAGATGGATGGATGTTTGAGAGTTTGAAACCTAAACGGCTAGATTTTGATGAAATTTGGCATAGATAGAAAGGATAATCTGGAAGAACACATAGGCTAATTACTTTTGGTTTAGTAATTCCACGCGAATGGAGTCGCGGGTGAAAACTAGTTAAATAATAAAACAAAATTACTTATTTTGTAATTTTACAGACATTATTGTAGTAGTTACAGCAATAAACAATGTTTTGAAGTTAGATACATTCATGTTTAGTAATTAAATATCTTCTTCTGTATTTAAATTAAATAAAAAATATATTTAACTCTATCTATGCAGTTCGTCGTATTTCATAACTAATTTTTCATTGAATCTGAGAGTGACAGGCGCGGCGACATAAACGACACCCTTCCATTCCAAGGCTGCGATCGTCACAAGTGTCGGAGCACGCAGTTCATAATTAATCACGCTAAGTATTCACACAATAGATTCCAATCCTGACACAACTGAAGCGAATGTAAGACCCCAGCCCCTACGTAATCGCGGCCCCACACTTCCTGACCTCTCTCAGGTAGAATCCCTATTATTTTTCATATCTCTGCATCCGTGCGGTACGCCTGTGATTATTTTTAATTTCTACCGTTTGTTGTCAGAATGCACAGTACCAGCTATTCTGTATGCCTTTTTAATGTAATTTGTTGTTACGATCAACCTTTTATGAATTTAACAGGCTGTATACCGGAATTTTCGTATGTTTCCATTTAATAGCTTGGTTTTAAAAACATTCATACACAGTTATAAATACAAGAAGATAATTAATATATCGTGTTGAAATATGATGTCATCAGATTTGTACAGTCAGCTCCATAAATATTAATACGTTTATAAAACTCCAGAAACTTTCATAGGCCTTCGTAATGTATGCACTTATCGGTCTATAACATTATAGTCATATGTTAGTGACTAGTGTGTACTATTTCTTGAAGATTTGTAAATGTATACATAAGTATAAGTAAGCATGAAAGCAGCTGACTGTACACTAAGAACATTTATATCTTAAAGTCATGAAAGGTATGTAACATATTGAAAGCGGTATTCAAAGTTGGCAAACATAATATACTTTGCATTTTATTGTGTCCGGACCATTTTCCATTCGTCAATGTCTTTAAAGTTTTATTGCAGCATATGCAGTAGCCGCTTATCAAATCTTGTCTAGTGCCGCGACCGTTTTCATATCAAAACTAAAATGAAACAACATACCGCGCACCAAAACAATTTGAAATTGGAACAAGGGTGCCGCGTACTTTGCATGAAAATACCGACATGTCAACGTTTACAAATAACTTCTTCCTCCTTTCGAGTTACTTTTTGTTTTCGTCTTTACTAAAAAGTTTTGACAAAAATACGAAAGCATTGAAATTGAATCGTGGCCAAATATGTTAGGCTGTAGACGAAATGCAAAAAGCGAAGTGGCCGGTGAATACCAATCGCAGGGCGGCGCGGCCCGCCGTACTAGGCCAATACGGAAGAGCCATAGGCTACGCCGTAGACAGGTGCTACGGTCCCAGACGTTGACTGATCTACTGATAAATTTTAAAGTTTATAAAAACTTTTTTTTTTGTTAATAACATATTTTATTCTTTACGTTTAATTTTTTGTTTATTTATAAACATTTATGATTTTCTTAATTTCAAAACATACTTTTGTGTAATTTACTTATGAATTACATTGTTTTTAAAGTTTTCTTACGAAAACAAGCAATCAAAGTTCTTAATTGTTGATAGCTTATGTTTCTAATTCCGATTAATCGATGCTAATCATGAGGTGAGAGTTCGACACCCGGTTCTATCACAAGAATATTTCAGAGCCGCCGCGGTGATAAATCAAACTCGAAACCGTAATGAAAGCGAACGGATCGCGTCGCGAGGAGAAGGGAGGAAAAAATATATCCCGCCATGTACCAATGTGATTTTCGAATTTCATATGTACATAATTTACTCGACGTTCTTACGGTGAAGGAAAACATCGTGATGCCTGCACATATCAG
>JAOCNA010000027.1:3432201-3446914 GCA_026546675.1 Papilio helenus | reverse complement strand
ATGGATGAATGGATGTTTGTTAGAGTATGTAGCGTAAACGGCTGAACGGATTTCGATGAAATTTGGTATAGATGTAGAGGATAGTCTGGAAGAACACATAGGCTACTCACATTTGTTTTTTTTAATTGCACGCGGACAGTGTTGCGGGCGAAAAGTAGTATAGATTAAAAGTAGTAGAGTTTCGCACATTATTTGCAATGTATTCAAACCGGGAAGTAATTCGTGTTACGCAATGAACACTGGCCGATTAAGCAGTCGAGACACGAAAAAACTTTGGTAGCAGCACAATGTGTTGTACGTGATTGGAATAAAATATATTTTATTTAATTTTGTTGTTTGAAATTATCAATTAAATGTATGAATAAATAGCTTTCGCCCGCAACTCAAAAAAAAAAAACAAAAGTTCGTAAACTATGTGTTCTTCCAGACTATGCTTTATATCGATGCTTAATTTCATCGAGATCCGTTCAGTAGTTTGGGTTACAAATTCAAACAAACATTCATCCATCTAAATTTTCGCATTTATAATACTAGTAACATTGAACAACGTGAATATCAGCCACTCTTACTATTGATAAGAATGTTGTATTCAGTGGCAAGTTGTTCATGACGGGTGCTACATCAAATGCAGATTTCGACACACATAAATCAAACGGACATCTGGCATTATCAACTTTCAATCTTTGTCACCTGTTACTTCTGTTAAGTAATGCTACTTAATGTTGACGCACGAGAATCCAAATGGCATGATTGTGGATAGACCAGGTGGTAATGTCTGTTTTACACACTTCAAAAATAGTAACTTATCATATCTGTGTTATAATTGAATTTGTAGATCTTCGGTTCAATATATATCAATAATCAAGTTAGAATCAGTAACAAATAAAAGTAAACAATAGACGAAAATAGAGTAACAAATTTTTTTTCACGAATTTGTTCAATTTTTTTAATCTATGCCACTTGCTTAACGAAGATAGTAGTCACGCTTGAAGTCATTGCAGTTAAATTAAGAAAAAAAAAATATAAACGCAAGAGGCAAGTGTCTGCAGGGGAGGAGACGGTGTAACGGCGACTGTTATTTCTAATTATTATATTATTCGGCGGCAGGTGGAGCCATCGAACCGGCGGAATTTATGTGTTCATTAACGACCCGCACTGTTTAGGGCCTCTAGCCGCTCGGCTCGGCCCCGCTCGGCACCGCACTCGGCACTCTCGGCACTCTCGGCACTCGGCCGCGCCGCTTCTCTCGCGCCGACGCCGACCGCGCCGCGCGCTCTCGTCACGTGTCCGCTCCGACTTTGTATGTCCAAAGTGCTCAAGTCAGTGCTCCCGATCACAACCGCGCGAGTGCTCCCGCAGCCGATCTTCGAGACGGACCCGACCCGCACGCCGCTCAGGGTTAGTACGCCTCGAGTTTTTTCGGCGACCGTGTTTTATATTATCGTTGCTGTTTGTGATCGATAGCGCGCGTTGCGAAAAGTTTATTTCGGGAGAATAAAGTTTGTCGAGTGAAGTGCGCGCCTCGGATGCACTTTGGGCGGCCGCGAGCGGCTGCCGTCGGCCGTGTGGCGCCGTCGAGTCGCTCTACGATCTCCGCTCACGGCCTTCGCTAAAAACAACAAACAGATTAATCGACCTGCTCGTGCGAAAGCCCTGAGTGTGAATCTCGGCCGTTTCTATTTCCTTTGGACTAAACCGATTTGTCGGACTACGACCGTAATGTTATTTTATTTTTATTTACGTTTCTAATGCGATTAGACAAACGTCGCTAAGTTTATAGCTAGAAATAAAATTGTACGATCGCATGTAACGGTAATATTAACCGAACAATTTAAGTTTATGTAGTTTTTAGAAGTTCTAACAGTAGATATAATCGGTAGACAGTTTATATATTATTTTAAAATCGGAGCGTAAAATATTACTAACAAGATTTACAAACAAAATATAAAAATCAACTTAACATTTTTTAAATCTAAAATTAAAAATAAAAATAAAAATAAAACTACACGGTAATTGTAATACAAACTAACAATCGTATTAAATAATGACAATTTCTGAAAACAGGTATATTTGCGTGTTACACATAATAATATAAACAAATAAGAAAAATTAGCTTCCGGAAAATAGCTTTTTGTATCGTGGTTTTAAGAAACAAGAAAGTCAGCAGTAACTTCAGTAAGGTACAGTTTTATAGTTAAGTGAAGGCGACCTGTAGCTGTTGCTTTGTTTTGTATACGTTCATACACATAAAAACTTGTGCAGCGTTTGTTTACCATTGGTTCGGCAGTATTTAAAATTTTAAACTTATTTTTTCTTTAAAATTAAATTAACTTACGCTTAAAATCTATACCGTAAACTTTATTTCTTTATATAAAATTGATTGTAAAATGTAATCATTCCCAATTTATTTATTTTAAAATCTGATGGGAATTATTTTGAGTAAAAAAGATTTTTTTAATTTTTTACTGTTGTAATAGGTGTTAAAAATAATAAAATGAGCATAGGAAAAATATTTTTATTACATTTAAATAAATAAAAATGTAATTATTCGAGAGATTATTATTCGAAGTAATGAAATAATAAGGAATTAATGATCTAACGCAGGTAAATTCGTTGTATAAAAATGCAGAGCTTTTAATACTTGTTTTGCGTGACTCCTCACAAAAAGTCAATCAAAAACAAACGCGGCATATCTTTCATTTGTTTTGTGTTAGTCACAGCCCGTTTAATAGATGTTTTCGGCTGGAAACTGATTACACCAAATTTATTACCTTAATTACATTTACGAAAATGTAATTTATTGCTCGAAATATTGCTTATGAATACTTTTCATTTGACAAGGTGAAATTAGTATTTTAAACTCAAATGAAAATAATGTCTACGTGAAATTTAGGAATTAAGAGTTTAAAATAATGTTTCATTTAATAAATTGAATCTATCTGTATTAATAATAGTTTGCACCAAAGCAAACGAGTAGCGGTAGATTTAGTGTTTTAACAGAACATGTTTGCACCTAGCTGGCACCTAACCGATCTAACTTCTGAGATGCAGTCGAGAATTTTGGCTCAATTTGTTTTAAGTGGCTGTAAATATTGAAACTTAGAACAAAAGTAATATGTATGTTCTTGTTCTCAGTAAAATAGCAATTCCAGGCAGAAATCACTTATTTAAAATTACTTATTAAATACTAAAAAATAGGAAATTATCTCTTAAATATTTATCATAGAGAAAATCTTTTCTGTATTTTGTTTCAACTTTATCCCCGACGTCAAACAAAATTTCTTGATTTAGGCGTCTTGTCTTTGTTAATATTATTTTGTGACAATCGTCTCTGATTTTAACAACAATGGAAATTTTGGGGTAACACGTCAAACGCGTGGGATATCGTAGCGGATATATTTTCACAAGTCTTAGAAGTACCCTGACGGTAACACGACGTACCGCCTCCGCAGCTATACGAAGAAATTTATTTGCGATGAACTCCGTGTATTTTTTATTATTGCATGGTCGTAATCTCACGTTCTATTAAGTAGGAAGATTGAAAATATTGACTTGTTAAAAGCTTAAAATCTCTTTCGGTAAATATTACTCTAACTTATTTTGATTATCAAAATTATTATATTAGGGTTGTCATGCTATACGTTAACTATCAATGGGTATTAATTTTCAAACAGTTCATTGCATAAGGTAAGTTAAGGTAAGTGTAGCTACAATTTTACTCAGGAGAATTGTTATTTTGTGTCATAGTCAGAGATTTTATTAAGTGCCATAATATTTATTTCATTGTTTTACAGTCGACATAATTGTTTCGAATTGTGCAGATGTATTAACGAAGCCTCATCTAGCAATATACAAATTTGAATAGTTTCTGTGACATTTATGGCTGTAATGCTAAAAAATGTCTCTATTTTTCGAAAGCTTTCGAAATCGATAATAAAACATAGCAATAGATTGTCAGTTTGTCAGAAATTTAGTGACGCTAACAGCAATACGATGTTCTTGTCTGTAGCACAGAGTAAACATGGTTAATGATCGAGGAGCGACAATGATGATAGATGAAATTGGAATGTCTCACGCACAGCTCAGTCGGCTGTGATTTTGGTCGCTATGATATATTACATCCCTCGGGTCCGATTTCAACAATTTTGTACTTCGATATATCTTATTTTATAGTAAACCAATACGTAACTGTTATGTACTCGATATCTTTAAAGTTAAATAACCAAACGATTGAATTATCAAATCAAATTTAATTTAATTGATGATGCAATTCATTATTCTGTTATAGTATGTAATATATGAAACAATTTACATAGCATTCTTACAATGAGAAACTGAGAGAGAAGGTAAGGAGTAAAAGGTTAGCAAGGGCATGTTATATGGAGGGATGAATCGCATGTAACAAGGAGAACGTTAGTTATGAGTGTTGAGGTACACCGGTAGAGGTAGACATAGAAAAAGATGGATGGATTTCATGAAAGGGGACATGATCAAGAAGGGAGTGATGACTGATATTACGTATGATAGAGTTATGTGAAGGACAAAATCCTGTTGCGCCACTACGGGAGTAGGGTAAGGAGGAAGATGATTATTTTGAGACACTAAGCAATTGCTATTAAATTGTCAATATTTAATTAAAGTGAACAAGAGCATCGTTGCTTCAAGTTGTTTGAGGATGTAATAGTGGTTGTTCGTGTTGTAATTACTTGTAGTTTGTTTGGAAGCATATTATTACAGCTTGCCCGCTGCTTCCCTCGGGAGGCAAGGGTTGTGGTTCGCCTTATTAATTCACGTCTCTTCATACTAGAATTACTTTAAGCTAGTATCTTAATAATATACCGATTAACACTTTCATATATTCAAAGTAGTAATTTAAAGTTATCTGCCTCACGGATAGTAATGGGAACTAAGGATGTGACTCTGAGTGTGGGTTAGGTTATTAAAATTTTCTTAATGATTAGTCTAAAGTTGTACTTTAAGATGGTAAATAAATTCTTATTTCTTCGCTTCGCTTCCAACTAAAAAAAGTTAACGCCGTTTTTCACAGCTTCATTTAAAGTTTTGTAATTTCTTCAAGACGGCTATTGTCTTCAATTTATAACAATTTATTTTTTTAATAGAAAAAGATGAAGTTACAAATTTTACGATAACTTATTAAAATATACTTAATTGTTTATGGGAATGTAGAATAATAACCAAACATTGAATATCTATTTAAGTGTATGAACTGAATAAAATCTATTTTAATTTAAATTAATTGTAGCGTACATTTTAATTAACATAATATGAGTTTAAGAATATAAAATTAATAAAATGGAGAAAACTTAGAACCACGATTTTAAAACATTGCGTTATAAATAAAGTTTGTTAAATGCTACATGTTACACGGCGAGCCTTGGTGCCGTAACATTACGTCACCCGTACTTTTTACACCTTACACTACGTACTAAACAGCCAGTCGCCTCAAATGCTTATTGTATAGTTTAATTATTCCGACAAATATCCTTAAGTCTAAATAAAACCAAGATTTATTTAAACAAACTGTTTAAAACTGCTTTGACATTTTAGGGCAAGTACCTACAAGATAATATTTCACATTTTGTCTTAATTAAATTTCGAAGAAATTTCATCAAAAATTCCAAACGTCGGCGACCTGAAATTTCATTTAAGGGCATATTTGTTTGATACTTAACTTTGTAAGTAGGCATAGAAACATAGCGGAGCTTTATGGGACAACCAAAACTATGGCGATGTAATTTATGAATAAAAACAAGCATTGTTCTCCCCAACGTAGGGCTCGCTCCCCCGCCGTAATGGAAGGGTTATCGAGCTTTGTCGGCTATCGCGCTACTGCGGGTATACTGACATTATATGATTGCTGATAATGATGTTTTCATTACAAAAACATGTCGTAGATTTGTTTTTAAAAGATATGATGCACAAGTATAACTAAGAAAAAAACCTACACGTTTTATCTTTCTGATGATCATTTCATCAGGAAAAATGAACTCATATTGTATTAAAATACAATTGTAAATTTTAAACAGTAAATTCAATTAACACATATTAAAGTCATATCACAGTCGAACGCCGGCAACTCTGAGTTCAGTCCAAACTTTCATACTTATGTAGTTTCAATACTTGCTGTTGTAAAACTTCCTCTATGATCATAGCGCATTAATTGCTAAACGTCGGCAAGAGAAAAGCCCAATAAGACGCTGTGTTAAGTTTGAACGTGTAGATTTACGATGTACCCTTTTATTAAATAGGTATTAAGACGACTAGCCACTTTATACTTATTATATTTATACATCGTTCTAATATTTTTCCAAGTATATACTAATATGTAGAAATAACTATGTTATCTTTACTTCACTTATGATTTTACCACTTGCTATTTGTGTGCACGAGGATAGAAAGATAACATGATTTAAAATAATGTTTTTACTACAAAATCCTAGTAAATGTAGGGATATATTACTTCATCTTACAACCTAAAATTTGCGGTAACGTTAGATGTATTACTGTAAAATATAACAACGCGTTAGAACCGTTATCCTTTCAGGCGCAAATTTTCTTATTAATACGTTAATTTAGCTGCGGCGTAGGAGAGACGGCGGTCGTGTGTTTTGTTTTGCACTTACAAAGAGCAATCGATTTTAAAGCTCGCTGGATTGAAAATTATATGAGGAGCCTTAGAGAGTTAAGGGGGAACGCGGGCGCGGGGTTCGTGAGCCGCCAATGCGCTTGTCTTTCGGTTCAGTGGGCTTTCTTTAAATTGACGACGGCTTCGCCGCTGGCCGCTTCGCTTATTGCATCTCCCGGCCGCAACGCGACGTCCACGATATTGCCTCCGATCGACCTTTAAGCAAATAGAATTTCCAACTCTGTAAATAGGATGGCTTTATAGGTAAAACTTCGGCGTGTCCTCGCGTCGTTAACGAAAAAAAAGGTATAAATTCAATTTTTATCGACTATATTCCAACTCATCGATTACAATCACCCGCGGCTCTTTCACTTACCTGCTTAAATAGAATAGTTTTTGCACAAATTTGTGCGTGATGAAGCTTAATCCTTCAGCCTTTCGTCGGGGAATGGTTTCGTTTTCGAGCTTTAGAAGTTCTTTATTTATATTCGTGTCTTTAGTTCGGTAAGGTCGTTCGTCACGGATAATAGAATACAGCGTTATGTAGTTCTTATTGTGACGAGTAAACGCCAAAAATGTTGCGTGCCGCGGGGATTTACATCATGGGACCTATCAAATAATAACGAGGTCGACCTGCTCCGACGATGCGCCGTTATCATGTCCTAATCTATTCGGGGGCATTCATGGATGGTCTTTTGTATTTTTATATCAATACAACATTGTTGAACGAGTACGTGATATTAGAATGATATATGGAACATAAAGGACTGTTTGGTGTTAATTTAAAAACAGGAGTCGGTATCGTTGGAAACCAATAACGTGCCTATATCACGAAAATGGTTAAGTTAATAGGTGCGAAGCTCCCAGCATTGGCTCGATGTGTACGACCGGCTCGGTGCACGGCCGCCGGCTGTAAGCCTATTGTCGTCAACTCGAGAGGTATCACGAATTCCGCTCACGATCTGTTTCACGGTTTATTGTAATTTACAAAACTGACGGAGGTTTTGTTCGTTTCTTTCCACACAATTTTATTTAGACGTTTTTAGTATTGCTGAAAGAGATTCATCGAATTTCAAGATACGGTTTACAGATGAATTTTATATTCGATTTCAATAATTGGTTTGATAAATATTAGTACGTATATTTTTTGTTTTTGTTTTAAAAATGTTTAACAGTAAGAACTGTTAGTTGAATTGTAATTCTGCTATTAGACATTGATGAGCCCGAAAACCTTCAACAGTATAAAATTGCTTTATTTAAATATGTCCATGTAAAATATTGATAAACTCCACTCACTTTTTAAAACAATAATGACGGTCAAAATAACCAGGTCAATTGAATTTCAAGTGACATTGCTGCCTAACATGTGTTAATAATAGTGAATAATAACGTAATATAAATTAAATACTATGCACATGAGATCTATAGCGGCATACCTGTTACAATGCAGTATGAAATTCGACCATTTCACCCTTAAAATCAAAACCACAATTCTGAAAGGTAAAACCAAATTGTAATTATTTTCAATAAGTGCCATTGTACGTAATTTCATTCACATGAACAAAAATAAATGATATTTTATTTTTAATGTAACAATAATATCAGCCACGTCACGTTTAAATGACTGATAGAAAATCTTTCAGGATTTCATGCTCATGAAAATTATATGTTTTTTGATAAAAATAACTACGATAGTACTACCTCACATCGGGTCAGATATCTTCGTTTGACTATAACACAAAAATCGAATCGAAAATCTATTCTCATATTTGAAGTCGGCTGTCAATAATACGGTATATTCTAAAGTATCTTTCTTTTGTTTTCGAGTGTGTGAGTGTATAATCCGTCGGAGTTAGATCGGTAGAGTCATATCAATCACTATTGCTGTGAGGCGGCCCGATCCCTTGGCACTTGGCCTAGATCCGAAATTACACAAATTTACGTAGTGGGTCTAACCGGTCGCGTTAGGCAGGCGCAGGGATTAGGCGCTCACGAGGAGCTTAACATCGGATACATGGAGCTCCAATACCACGCCTAACTGATGCCGAAACTATGCCTTACAATATATTCTTTTTCCAATTAACCAACAGAAATCCGAATCGAATATACTTTGGTCTGTTAACTAACAACTAACGTGAAAAAAATCTATCCACTATACACTTAATGCATTAGAAGGAAACTTCGGTATTTTATGTCTAACATTATTTGATATATGATGTTTTTGAAATTTAAAAACTATGTTAATATTATAAACTGAAGAGATTTGATGCTTTTGTATTAAATAGGCCCTGAAACTACTAAATTAATTCTGAAAATTACCATTTAAAAGCTACATTATCACTGAATACCATATGCTATATTTTAAATCAATGGGAAGAGTATGGATATGATAGAGAAGATATGTGATCGTTAGTAGTTAATGTTTCTGTGAAATAGAAACAAAGAAAACTTAAAGCTATTACAAGATGTTAAAGTTAAATGAAAGTTAAAGATGTAAGGTTGAATTTCGATAACTTGACGATCACTAAGTCTTTAATAGATAAGTTAATAAGTATAAAAGTTTCAATAAACTCGCTTTAGCTCGTCAATGTTGAAAGCCATCAAAAGTGACTGTCTACTTTAGTGAAAGTTACAACTAAGAGGGATTTATGTTAGACTCACGCTTCTCTTAAAGGATTATATAAATATCATATTGACATCATACTTTGACTAACTTTGTCTAACTTTAAATAACAAAGGGTAACCTTTACAAAATTGATTTATTTTCAATTTATACTGATAAATACAATAACAGGTTCTATGAAAAGTTTTAGACTAACTATCGATTCGTAGAAGTTATAACATTGTTATTTTATTTCCTTAATCAATATATCTGCATGTATTACTTTATGTGACTATTCTTGTCTTGAAGCGCCTACGTCATCTTATTACGGAAATAGTGACGCCGGCATATTCAAATCTCGCGTTCTACGCACAGTGAACGAAGATTCGAACCTCTACGTTTGCGAGATGTACTTAATAATCTTGAATAAACATGTAAACGAAAACATTGTTGTAATGTTATGAAAATAATACTCAAAACTCGCATTAGTCTGTCAATATTTCCCGACGAGATCGTTGTACAACTAAACACGCGTAATACCCTTTCATTTATAACTCCCGTCGCGGTTCTTGATATAGGCTCGCTCTTAATTCCGACTTAATTAGTGTCACGCAAGTTCCGTAATCCTAGGCTCGAGTAATCGTACGACCGTTCTTAAAATGGAGATTAGTGCGGCGAATATCTCGAACTACGCTCACCCGTTCGTTCATTTACTACTACACTATTTTGTCCATACGAACAATGTTTTTAAAACAAGTTGGCTTATAAAGTTTTTAATATTATCGGAATACAGATGTCTACTGGTTTCACAGCATGTTCATTGACATTACATGTTAATAGCAAACAAATTATGTAAAAATAAATCCACTGTCATAGTTAAGAAGTCCTGTCGTAGCAAGGACTTTTCGTAGGAGATGCGTACAGGCTTCGTAGGCCCTGCCTACGTTGATTTTCCTTTTGATAAACCACTTCAATATTTGCAATGTAAAAACGTTAATTTTTAATTCCTTGGAACAAACCCATCAGTGTACATAAATAAGTTTTGTTCTGTTTCATTTTAAAAGCCACAATCGGTAGCATTTTTTTGTAGTTTTGCTTTGGTAAAGCACGTATTTTCCGCGCTCGACCCCAATATATCAACACAAAGAGTCGCCAGCGACTAAGAATTCCAAAAGAAGTGAACATAAATACACTATTTTGTGTACAGAACTCCTTCCGCGGTCGCGTATAACGGATGTGTAGGAAAACGCTTGCATACTGAGTAGGCGTGCCTAAAAGACACTGCGGACTTTTGTCTACCTACAGTGGATTACACGAAACTTTAGCGTGCCACCTAAATCTGTGACATACGATTAGGACGGACCAATGCATTATATTGCGGCTTTTGAATTTATTTTGCGGGTATCCATAAAATAAACATTTGTTATAGTTATTTGAGATTGCAAATAGCTGACACAATTTTTTTGTTTGGTTTAGAAATATATTAATAACGTTAAAATAATCCAGCTTGCTCCTTGTCTAATTAAAATTTTTAATAATTATTATCCATATCGTCGAACGTCGTGGAAAATTATTTCGGTATTGCCCCTCGTCGTGTCAGTCGACAAATTAGTTAACGTAACACGGATTTATTCGTGTCAATTTACGAGCGATTTTATTTTTAACGAGACATCAAACATTATCGGCAGCTCCGCTAGAAGTTGCTCAAGCGCCTGTTTACAAATAAGAAACATCGGGTGGACGAGTACGTAATAAATTTTATAACGCGCCATCGATTCTGATTCGAATGTAATAATAATATATCGATTGGAATATTGGAATGTTACAGTTCGCTCGGAGCGCGTCCCAAAATAGATCCTCATCAAAGACGAACAGGTTTGCATCGGTAAATCCATTTCAACGTGGCTTGTTGGCGTTATAAATTGTATATTTCAATATGCGAGTTTTGTTTGTACGTCAACCGCCGCGTCCTGACCTGTCTCTATCTCGGTTCGCGTCGCATTCGTTTGCGTTTTCTATTACCGTGTACGAGAAACTATTAGGCCAGCTAGATGGACATCGTAATTTGATTTTGTACACATTCGCTGAATTAGAGGAAAACTAATAGGTTGTGCAAACAAAGACGCGTAACAAAGTTCTATAACGCTAACTGATGGTAATTGCAAAATAATTGAACTAATGTTTGTTTAGGAAGTAAGGATCCTTTGACAAATGTACCTACAGTTAACGCTACGATAATAACGATATCATTAAATTTAAAATGCATAAAAATCACTGTTAACCAAGTTGTCTGGAAAATGGATACTTATGACCTGAAGAAAAAGAAGTTTGGAATATGTCTTTTAATTATCAGGTGACCTCTCTAGCTGCCTTCTTTATACTATTTAAACTACTTCGAACGGTCAACATTTATTAATGAATATTTCTATTAGCAACCTTTTTAACAATCACTCCGCTAACTACTTGGGTATGATAATTCGAGTCAGATTGCATTTGATGAAACGTGGCGCGAGCCGGGGCCCACCGAGCACTCTAGACGACCGCACTGCATAGATTTGCATTTTACGGTTTTGATACGTGAGCGAATATTCAGTGCGGTGTCGGCGTAGGTATCTTTTCAATTCGACGCGGCGGGCGCCGAGTGCCGCTCGAGGGCGCTCGAGTGGCGGCGCGTGCTCGAGTGCCGGCCACGATGCGCCTGCGCAACGCACGCGCCCGCCTCCCGACCCTCCGCCCTACTGCACCTCACCCTACCTCCGCCCGCGTCCTCCCGCCCTCGCCCTCACCGTGCTACGCCGGAAGGTTATTACAATTAACTGCAACCCCGACTTAAGCCTCAATTTGGCACTAGCAACAACGTCGCCAAACAAGAAAAATCTTTTTGCAAAAATAATGGTTTCATTTTTTAAAAGTTTTACTCCGCTTAAAATAATTTTAATTGTACATGATATTTTTGCACAATGACATAGTATTTTCGTAATGGTTTTAACGTGAATTTATAAACCTTAAAAATGACGCTTCGCTTGAAAAAATAAAACGAATTTAAATACTTACGTCATTTCAATCTGTATATTCCGATAGTATAAAAAATATTACCCAGTAGTAAACTGCGATTGAATGTAACTTTTAGATATTAAAATTGCTTGAAAAATATTAAATTTAAAAACGAAATTTTTTGATTTCTATTTTGAACCGGACTATGAAGTGCTCGAGATAAAACAAGCTTCAAAGTAAAACGAATTCTAAAGAGTGCTACACAAGACAAATAATTGAATACACAACTAAAATTGTAGATATTTCGTTAGTCGTTGCTATGCTGTTGCTGTCGGAACCCTAGTTAGCGCAAGTACTGGAGTATTTAACTAGCTTTATGTCGTGCCACTCATAAAAATCCATTCGTCTGTCTTTCACGATGCCATTCCACTGCTCTTTTATTCAATCCACAAAAAGCAATAGAGATTTTTAAGCTCTATTCAAAGCTGTATCTGTCTATTCATTTTCATTCGTACCCATTATTTTAAATTTAGTCGATTCATTCATACATTTTTAATACACGAACTAGCTTAATGGTAATAAAATCGAACCCTAATGACTTTGTTGTTATTAGATTTGAACCTATAATAAAATATTTAATTACACTTAGAAGAAAAAAAACATTAAGATCGGGCGCACACCTTTGATTAAACTATCGCAATTATTGTGCGATTGTCGATTGTTTCGCAGCCAATTTAACTGTTTAGTTGCACAACTTAAAATTTAGTCATAGGAATCAAAGCGTGACTAAACAGTTGGATATTATACTTGGTTAAAGTATCCTTTATTATTATTAGCTTTAAAATTATGTTGTTTTTAAAAGTACGAGTACTGCTTAGTCACTTCCATCTATACTAATGTTATAAAGAGGAATGATTTGTATTTTTGTATATATTGAAATAACTCAAAAACTACTGGGCCGATTAAAAAAATTCTTTCATCATTAAAAAGCTACGTTATCAGTGAGTAACATAGGCTGTATTTTTTTTTTTCCCGAGGCGCGAACCAACTTTTCATTTTCAGAAGTGCTGTAAAACTAGTTAGCTCTTCGTGATAAGTTAATCCGAAAGTTACCATGACGAAGATCACGAAAAATACTTGTTTATTAACCACAATTTCACATGTGTAATCTAATAAAACCGTAAATAATTTATGTCATAATTTTATACCACGATAATTTTCTCCTCGTGAATACAGTGCAGGAATTCTCATATGCAACCTGAATAAAATGTTATGAAGCGACAACAGATAATCATAGAGTTACATAATCACTCAACTCCGGGTATAAGTTATTCAGGGAGGCTTTTGCGTGGCAACTGAAATGAACTCAAGCGAAACACGGGTTTCTTTGCCCCTGTTCGATGTTTAACTATGAAATGCGACAACTAACGTCTCTAACACGATGTTATTGGGTTGTTTTTCGTATAGCAGAACGGTAGTAGTTGTTACCGGCCTATTTTCATGGATAATTGCAATGGACAGGGCAGCAAGTGTGCCGTTTCCCGCGCTGTAGGCGATTGCACTGCAAGACGTATATTTTAAACCGGCGCGCTGCGCCAGCCACAAATTTAAATCTAAATTTTTAAACGGTTCTTGACTCCGCTTTCGTGTATGCACGATGACGTATTTGTGTTTTGCGAAGCTCCTAGCCTCAGAATGTAAACGGAATGTTGGAATATCTGAAAAGTATTCTAACATTACCATTTTAATTGCTTTGCAAGAATTTTAGTTGCACAATGATTCATTTATATCTTTGCCTTGTACTCATAAATAGTTTTGTCTGTAACTATAATATGTTGATTTTGAAAATTGTTATAAAACTCTGCTGATGGTCAAGAAGTAAGCTCGTGATCCTTTACACATTACAAACGCATTACACATTTTTTTTGTTTATTTAACTAAGAAGCAGACAAGATTCTATAAATGTTTGATTATTTAGACGTGGGGACAAAAATCAGTGCTAAAATACAATGCATAAACAATTTTCTCGAAGTATTTTAGGCACACTTAGTGGATATTATTCATTAGACATTATTCCTTGATAAAGAAGCCATTTTGTACTCAGGTTCAATTACTGGTGATTTATTAGTATAATTAGAAGCAATGTTTGAGATTATTCATAAATTGTAAGGTCAGACATGCTAAGATCCTGGTCTACGGCGCGCTAAACGCTCTCAGCCTCTCATTATATTTACCGTTGTCAACGAATAATTACATCCAGGATTAGGTGACGTAGATACGAACTATGTATAAGTAGACATATCCTTAATTAGTTTAGAATATACTGGTTCTTAATAGATTAATATTTAGCTAGTCTTATATCCTCTGAAAGAATTGTAAAAAAATATAAATAAACATGCGTTGGAAACAGTTAAATTTCATCGCTAACAGACTCTGTGATTTTCTTGCAGAATGAGTATTCTAAACTTGTT
>JAOCNA010000027.1:3379117-3398396 GCA_026546675.1 Papilio helenus | reverse complement strand
CGACCGTTTAAATATACTTTGCTTTATCTAAGACTAGCCTGGCCCGCGACTTCATACGCATTATATAAAAAATGTAGTACTAATTATAGTATTCGTTATTAGGTGATAATGTAGCATTCTGGTGGAATTTTTTTTTAATGCGGTCCAGTACTTTTTTACTTTATTCGTTACATACATAAATAGAAATATTCTCTCGGTATATTAGTACTGACTAGAAATTAAAAAAAACCAATTTAGGTAGTTTCAAAATAGACATCACGATGACTTGTGATATTTCAATTTAGTAATATCTAACAGATTAAAAAACCATAGATTTAATGCTATAATGATAATATTGAACAAAAAACACTCCTGATCGTTGTATCACAGTCATTTTAGTTTTAATTAAGCGACATTCGGTCGTTAAGCCGTCGCGTGCAGTAAAATCGGACGTTGCAGCGTCCGCGCCGGTTAATAAGCCCCTCTGAATTTAACTCTGAACGTTCACCATAAATGAGAATCGCCAATAAATCGGGCATTATAATAAACATTAACGTTATTGTTGTCCGTTAAACAGAGCCCCGCCTCAGGTGTGGCCGCAACAATGCGATAGGAATTTCAACAACTTCGATTATTGAGTGCGTCCCGAGCCAAACCCTTTGACTCCTCAAGGGGCCGGACTCTCTATTCCGCCGATGATAATGCCGCATGGCACGTCGGAACGACATTAACTAAACCATTACATCCGATTCCATTCTCTACATTTTTTATTGAGTCGTCCGTAAAGTATTGTAGTTATTACTTACAAGTTTTATTTAATAGATTTTAAATTAAATAACTTTTAATTTGTTTTTTCAATAACTAATTTCAATTTCAAATAATCCGTACGACATTTACATTTCTTTCACATACTCGTACATATAGATATTACTTTATTATGTTTGTTTTTAAGTTCTTATTCAAAACAAGTCCTTTCTGAAAGCAGATCCATATGTATAGATTGCCAGTGACACGGCAGAGCCTAATCCAATTGAGAGCTTGCATAATTCGCTACGACAATCGCTTACCGTACATCGTATTGTCGTGCGTTGAACTAATACAGGCTTAATGTCATTGAAGAGAAAACGTTTATCTTTGCTGCTATCGCTTACAACTTATTCGCATTGTATAAGAGTACTTAATTTAAAACTCTATCGTGTACGGAAAAGGTTACATTTTTCTATATCATGAATGATAAGTGAAACGATAATTCTATAAATTATTGCAAATAGATAGAAATTGTATGTAATAAATGATAACTATTACACATAAATAATAAAATAACGTTATTTGTTAGTTACATGTTATTTAAAATACGTATAAGGAATTGTAAAAAAATGTTAAAGGAATTGTATAATACCTACATAGATACGAGTATAGGTACACATAATTTTATTTCAAATCGCAACTTTTAGTGCAATCTTTTACAGTAGTAGCGAGAAAACAATACGGGCACCTTTCATAGAGGACAAAGAGGATGTAACAAAAGAATAGACCAGACGAATCGGTGCACATTATCGCCCCCAGGGTTGGGACACACGCGACTGGCTCCGACTGGATTTAAAAACGGCGACGTAATGAAGAAAAAAACTTGAAATACGATTCAATTGATGCCATACAGTATCTCGAGGTATTTCTAAAGAATATAATATTGCATTCACATAGGGTTTTTTCATTTTTGCAGTGCATCGGAGTGACTAAAACGACAACAGGGGTTCATGATTGTTCAAAAGTTCACACGTTTGGTAACAGTACAACACTAAAGAGGAGAGTTAGCCGCTAGAATTTTACCGACTCTATTTTTTTTTGTTTTATGATTGACAGCACACGAGCCGTGTTCGGTCGCGCGTTCCGTGCCCAGTGGCCCGTGATCCAGTGCTAAGAGACCTACCTATCCACTGAGCGGTTTGCCCACACTGTCGCACGCTGCATTCTATGTACAATTGATATAAACGTGTCCTCTCGTACCTACCCTTTGAAACCAACGATATTAATTTACAATGCGCCCATAGCGAAAATAAAGTACTTTGCCGGACACTTACATCCGTTCTATTTAATTACGAGAATGAAAGGGACTATCTCACTCGTGTCTAAAAGGATAAAAAGCGCACGTTCGTCCAGTTCAAACATTCATCTACAAATATAAAATTCAATTTGTGAATGAGCTCGAAAAATCTCCTACCTTATTTTTCGCTTTCATTTTGCATGAACCGAGTAGAATCCTAATTATCTTTTCCAGTTAAGCTTAAGTGAATTATTCCAGCCGCCCACTGTAGCATACAAACAAAACGGAGCTGAGTTCGCAACCTCAGTCGAAAATGCTAAAACATTAAAGGGGATTCCCGGCGCACGTATAATATTCGCTAAGCAGTGTACATACGTGGCGCATAAGCCAGCTATCTTGACGATGTTAACAGAGCCACGCTTTAGCCGGCTCAACTTTTAATAACGCCCGCAAAATCGTCTAATTAATCTGATTACGTACGGACCCGCACGCCGACGCAACTCTCACCACTAATGCTTACTTCACACTAGTAAACAATTATATCTATCTCGTACTTCTACATATTAACTGAGATTTAAAAGCGATTTAGCCTATTTTAGTTGAAACAAAACGGACGATGATATTTATATTGCATTTGTTCATATAAAATATGTTAGAGAAATTACTTCCAATATTGTGAAAGAAATTGTAAAATACTCTTATATCAGATTTGGCATATGTGTGTGGGCGTCCTATGTAAGGGTAATTACGTAGGCTCAAGATCCTTCAGCTGGCTTCACGCACACGACGAATGAGGTCTGCGACTAATGGAGATCTTATCTTCACTTCGAGATGGAGTAAGGTGGTCGGTTGTAACGGTATAAAGACGCTTTCACATAAGGACTTATCTTGCCCAAATAGAGGCCCAGTCCAGGTCATAAATAAAACCGGCTTTGATTTCTGAAGGTGACCCTGCCTTTATACGTTTCTTAGGGTCGGCTGTTGTAAAGTCCCTTTTAATAGTGTCTCGGGTAATCTTACTTAAATCGTATAAAGCACATATTTTCCCATACACAACGGTTAATCTCTATAATGACCTTTCATTAACACTGCCGTGAATTGTGGTTAAACTGTCGAGTAATTTGTAACGTGTTCATGTTACTTTCTTGAGGTCGGAGTTTAATCCTTTTTATTTTAAAATTAACACTTAATGTTGCAAATTGCCGCGCTTCCGTTTCATAATCTGCGGTACAAAGAAGTCGTTTTCGAAATTATGTTATTACTTCGCCTTTGAATCTTGTAATAATGTTCTGTTTTAACAAGCACTTAATTTGAGCAGGAAATTAAGCCTTTCTCATTTCTAAACTGTTCTAGAATTAAGAGGCCGCTCTCTAATTACGAACGAACAATTGTCATTGTGTGTGGATTTACAATTTTGGGTTAAATATTTAATATATTTAATGGACTTTTTAATATACAATTAAATTATTGGGCAATTAAAATACACGAAATTCTGGTGTATTCATAACTAACATTAGCGGTAAATGATTAAACTATTCTCAGATTTTGGATAAAAGCTTATTGACATAGATTGTAACAGTCAGTATTGCCAAACAACCAATATCATGTGATGTGAGGTTCGAGCCAGAGAGGCAGCTAGATAGACACGAATGCGACATTTCAATTTAGGCATATATTATTCATGGTAATGCGTTAAAAGCCCCGGTGTATAAGTTGTTCGACGAAAGCGGGAGGCGCGTAATCACTGCGCACGTGAACATCCCGATAACGTCTTACGTACTTCAGTGCATATTTTTTTTCCTTTCCCACTATTAAACATTCCTTTGTAAAGAGATGGTTAGAAATCAGCAAATATTTAACACTTCCTAAACTTAACTTAATATAAAATTTGACCAATCATTTGTCGTAATTCGATTTAACGTTCCGAGCAATTTTCAAATAGTTTGTTCATTGCGAAACAAGATTCATCTATTGAATACCACGCATAAATCTTGCATTGCAGTTTCGGACTGGATTCGATAGCGTCGCAGCATTTATGGGCGTAAATATTCAAATAATACCTATGCACACATTCCAGAACGGATTCCAAAAGTGAAATCTATGCATCTGTTTTGGCTTAGGACTTGATTTATCGTTTACAGTGTTTGCTATCTATATTTACACGTAATAAATTACAATTAATGGTTGTTATTTTGAAATTAACTACATCACTACAAATTCAATCTCAATTAGTATTGTTAATAAATCAATAAATACAAATAAATTCAGATACTAAAAATACTCATAATCTCGCTAGTAAAATGTTTATGTACATTTATAAAATTTTAAGGGCACGTTACACTATAGTTAATAGACACTTGGCTTTAAGTACATAAACTTGTACCCTAGTATGGAGGTCGGACTCGAGGCAAGGCATCTATTATTCATCGTTGAAGACACGGGAACGAAATTTGTGTAAGTGCGTTGTGATCCAGCCAATCTCGCCATCTTTATTTCATCCGCAATAAATGGATTACACTACTCACAAACCTTGTAGCGTTAGAAGCGGCTTTTATTTGGCTTCGTAAGCGATTCGCTTTTAGTTTGTTTTACGAAATGTGTTAAGGAGCTTGTTTAGGGTTTGCACAAATATGATTTGGTTATGATACTCCGGGATTTTCGAGATGCGTAAGCTTGAAATTCAACAAAATGTACTCATTGCTTTTATAAATAAAGACATGATTGGTATTTAATTATTCACTCGACATAAAATAAATGCATGTTAATTTTTATTTCATGTACATGTTGCTAAACATTCTCACACCAGAATTTCTAATTATCTTAAATGACTGTTTCAATCAAATTACATCGTGTATCTATCAGAAATCACACTCAAAGATTTTGCATGGTCAATGTGCAAATAATATATAAGTGGGAAGATTCGGCGCAGATCCTTCAAATGGCGTACCGTTTGCTTAGCAACCACGAGACGTGCGCTCGCATGCAGGGCGTCGGCAAGTGATAGATTGTAGCCGATGCAACACATGCGGTCCATGTTAAACCGGTCAATGACCTCAAAACATAGCCAGTATAAAATCACAAGTCTAGAAGTGTCTTACATAAAATTTGGATTAGAATTTGTTACGTTTCTTTGATTGAGCTATTTTGGGGACTTTGTAGCATGTCTTTTGTGTCATCCCGTAACAAAAACAGCTTCTTTCTTCTTTTCTTTCATTCAGCATCTTCCTTAAAACAATTTCCTTTAATTTGTTTTAAGGAAGATTTTAAAGCTATAAGTAAATTTAAGTTGTCGAGACAACAATTCTTCAAAATTACCTTAATAAATTTGTCACATCAAGCTAAGCTCACCTGTGCTCCCGACCCTTAGGAACGTTACTCTAAAACATAAATTGTAAGTGGAAGTAATTGTAGAAGCTCTCACTAGGCCTTGAGGCTGGAATGTGTCGAATTACCTGCCACTAGCTTTAAGACTTGTAATTTATCAACACCCGATCTGATAAACCGAAGGTCTTGGAACTTGTTAAACACGGTATATAATTTTAAAATACGAGTTTTAACATTCCTATTTATATTGATTTAATATTGAATACAATATTTTATAAGGTTTTTAATTAAAAAATCAATTTTAAGTTTCATAATCTTCCAATGAATATTTTAAATCAATAAACTCCGCAAAATATAGACAGCCATTTAGATGTAACAAACATTTAAAGATTCCAGGTAGATATTGTTACTTGGTTTAGTAATATCGTGTTTGTGTTCAAACGTAGACGATGTATCATTTTAAATGTATAAAATCTAGAAAGCAAGAAAACATTACTCGGAGTACTCGTCTGTGGTTAGTTTCAGTTGCGTATTACGTTTCGAAGCAAAAAGTCGGGGTTTTGATTGACGCCGGCAATCGGCTTAATGTAACCTCGAGGCAAGTTTTGCGCGGCTCAGAAACGACTGTTTAAATTCTGAGGCCTACGCAATCGCTCACACGTCATAACGAAGGAGCTTTCCATATAATTCATTTCCCCTTTTGATATTTGTCTTAGAATGTGATCTTCTGAACGCGTATATCATTCCCAAACTGAATCCAAAAGGGTAATACTTTTTACCGGTAAAGTTGGAATGTTTTCGAAAAAAGTTTTGTGAACACACGTACGTCTTGTCGTATTACAACCATTCGTACAAATTGAAACGGGATCCTGTTTTATGATATATAGAACTATATTGGGCGTATGGTTTATTTTCGTCGTTCGAGATTACGTGACTAGAAATAGTAAAATCGGATGGTGATGTTGATAATGTAAGTCGTAATGGGCCATTGCCAATAAAATCTTATAGGTAAGCAATGGATTGAAAGAAACGAGGTCATAGTAAGGGATGGGTCTTAGTAAAATAACGAATTATTAAATGTGTTACTACATCAGTGAAAGCTACAGTAAAGAAGAACTTTATCATATCTACCTGTTACAATTTAATTTAAACAACAATGATTATAGTTTCACTCCTTATTTTTACGTAACCATATTATTAATTTAACTGTTGACAAATAAAATTTCCTCTTCTGGTACATTAAAAAATTAAATTGTTTTCCAATTTATTTTTGATCGGAAAAGCAAATCATGTTTTATAGATTGCCATTAATAAAGTTTCGCATAAAAATCTTCTATGAAAAACTTTATAACTTGGCAAAATCGCGTACTTGTCTTGAGCAAATGAATAATTATTGAAATTTAAATTCTTATTTTCAATCTTATTACGAAGTTCCGTAACGCTCCCGCTTTTTGTATAATTGAAGAGTTTCATCCGTAAGAACGAAGTTCAAATCTTTTCTCAAATAAATTACAACGTTTCAGTTTACTTGATTTATATTTTAAGTTTGAAATACGACTTCTTGTATGTAAAAAAATCTACGAAGATTCGGTTAGAAAACTGACTCAGATGAAAATTTTTAGTAACACAAACTTATCTTTGGTTTACCAATAAGTAAATCATGTCAATGTAGTACCTTTAATTAACAAATAATTTTTGATTAAATATGATACTTCGTTTCAAAATAATTTTAATCGCATTACTTAGTTAACCCTGAAGGCTATTCTGATATCCATAACCAGGTTGGTACATGTATAGTGTATGTGTTCGGGTCATTTGCTCGCACCATTACCAACAGCCGGCGCCGCTCGTACGCACAACAATTTCTTCATTTCACAGCGAAATTTCAACACGATACGCGATTATCAGCCTTAAAACTATTTCCAATATACGCTTCTATTCCGCTAGAACTATTTTTATATGGAATAAGAGATAAACTTTAATATGTATTACTTAACTCATACCTTTACCTAAATATTTTGCTCTTTCGAACTTTGATCCCTCCAAAGATAGGGCAACAGATTAATATCGTAACTTTTGCCAACAAACTTAGCAACCGCTGCGGCTGACCGAAAGTTTCATGTGGTTGATAATTTACATAATAGAAGACGGTTGGTCTCTCTATCGGGGTCATCCAAACTTCTGTGGATTAGGGCTTTCACGGGCAGGGCTTATCGGATTTTGGACGCATTTCGGGATACTTGCGATAGCGAAGTCATTACGGATATCCGATTTATATGCAGATCGGGGCCGCAGAGCCGGCGATAGCTGCGCCGCGTCGAAGTGTCCGCCGCACGGCCGCGCTACCAAGATGTGCTTCCTACTTCGATCGATACGTCGATAATATATCTACTACTGCGATAGTAAATTCGTTACTCCGAAAAGATAATACAATTTATTAATCCTTTATCATTTCCAAATCCGAAATCCTCGTCCAACTTTTCCACTTTCGACCCGACGAAGACAGACCCTCTATTGTAAGGATTTAACAATTTCTCCGCCTCGTTGCATTTCACAGAGTAATAATAAAATATCACAATGGATGTCAAGCCTATTCATGATAAGTGCCCAAGATGAAGAGCGTCAGTGGCAAATTTTACAAAATCAGATAACGAATGAATTGTTTTATTGTGATGGTGATCCGCTTCTATTATGAGAACTTATTTAAACGATTTAACATTAAATCGCTATCGAAAGTTGGAAAGTTAGATTAACAGAAAGTTGAAACATTTGGAACAAATCCGTGTTTACATTGGAAACAATTATTAGACTTTTCCAATTTTTGTTAATTAAAAACAAAAATAAATTGTTAATTAAAAATAATAAATGACTTATTAATTAATTTATCAATTCTGTAGATTAAAATGTTATTATTAAGGCTTTGAATATTTACGATAGTTTTTGAAAATAGCCAATTATATAGTTTGGGTTTCAATGTTTATTCTATGAGTATTAGCCCAGTATTATTTAAACACTTCTGAAGTATGTTTAGGTTCGCTTTTATTTTATTCATATTACTGCTTATTTTATTCCTTACAATTTTAATTAATCCTTTAAATACATAGACAATGAATCAGTAATCCCGAAAACCCTTATTATTTTAACTACTCAGCTGTCAAGCGCATGTTGTTTTTTGTTCAGAATTTCCACCAAAGTTTGATGGAAAAAAGGAATGAAAAACCCAACACATCATTCATCTTTCAGCTGGCCTGTCTATTATGAGTTGCAGTTTTAAAAAGTTGGTAATTAACATCAGGGCGCGATTCGGGCCAGGTCCAAACTTTTAAAGTGTTTACGAAGTTTCAGAAATACCCCGATCATTAAAGTGATGGGCGGACTTTGTTCGATAAGTTTATATTTTACGAGGAGTTTATTTAAGACTATAAAGGAAATTGATAACAAAAATGTGATATTAATAAAATTAAAATATTTTACATATAAATTGTTTCTGTCTGAACAATTTTTTTTCAATTTTTTTTTTCTGGTATAAAGTTTTTCTTTGGAATAATCAACAAATAGAAACACATTCACATGCAAACAGCTAACAATTGAATATATAAATTAAATGATTTTTCTTCACACAATCTATATTCTTTGAAGTTCCTACATTCTATTGATCTCTATAGCCAACAATAGATGGCGCTGAAGTGTTTCAGTGGTTAAGGGAGCACACAGATTTCCAATCATCTCGTTACCCTTATGATTATTCTATATCCCGTATTAAGAAACGTACTCGAACTGGATCTATTATTCATTCGAAGATTACGTTTGATTTGGGACAATATTAGAGGCAGGTTTCTTAAGAAAATTATTACGAATACTATTGCTAATTCCTGATTCAATAGAATTATTGATTCGGATTTTATCTTCCAACGGCTTTATTATGTAGAGAAATAAATTAAAAAAAATATAGTCTTCAAAATCAGTCATTCTTCAATGAAAATCTAGAATTTAAACATTCAATACGCGAACGTTTAAGTCCTAATATCGAAGAAAAAAAAATGTAGCGTGCAATTTGCCTCTGGGATTTGCGATGACATCATGTCACAGGTTGAATAATTGTTCGTGTTTTACAACATGTTGATATACAGTTGATTTTTGGTGGCAAATATCTGAAATAATTTCCTGTTCCTCTTCTGTTTGTCTCGTACTCAAGCGCAGGTTAATAATTAATGAAGCGAATTCAGTCGAGTTTTGTTTGTTAAAGTGATTATTCAAATACGAAAAACGTTTTCGGGTTTTCCTAAACTTCTCTCATATTTTATTCATCGATTTTTCACGGTTCGAGACATTCGTAATTGTTTTCAAGATCTTACTTTCTACATATTCGGCGTACGTAAAATAGGAATATTACAGATATATTTTACTTCATCCGTTTTTTAACATTTCCTGCTATGAAGTGCAAAGTAGACGAGTGTTGATACTCTAACATCACATTTGTAAGCGATTATTATCATTTTGAGGTTTATAAATATCATAACAATAAGTGATGTTTCTTCCCTAAGGTGTTAAAAGTTAAGATTTTTGTCCTAATTTTGTATTATGTTACTATTTGTCTACTATCTCATTACAAAACTGTTAATAGTTTTGTACGATTTGGGCAACCATACCGACATGCCTACGGCGATTATTTTAGTGCTATTTAGAAACATAATTGTATTACTGGTCTCGTTAATTGTTAAATAGAGCGTGCTTTATTAAATACACTTTACAATTAAAACAGGACGTGGTTAGGATATTTAAAAACTTTTACTTGGCATTTCCATCTATAAAATTTCTAGTTTGGTAAAATTTTATTCTACAATAAGAATATTGAGTTATTTTTGTATTATTTTCATTGGAATTCTTTCTCTGCCGGCTTTCAAAGAAAACTAATCCTATCTCGAGATTATTCCGTACTACTCCCAATCAATTCGACTATAAAAACAAAAGGATAAAATTTCGCTATCCTTTCCCGAGAGTTTTGTCCTCGGAGAATCATTACGTAAATACGACAAAATTGCAGAGGATTCTGGCCTCCAAAGGGGTGTTATTTATGAAGGGCACGGGGTGAAGTGTATCTGAGCGTCTCTATTAGCTTACCTTATATTTTCTTCTCCGAGTTAATTGTTATGTCGCCTGTAAGAGCAGGTGGCTTGTCTCATTAGCCGCGGCCGGCGGCGCCGCGGGCGAGTTAATGCCCGGCCACGGAACTTGAGAGCCGCTCCGGGAACTCCGACCCGCGGAAATATTTAAACAAATTAAAACTTTTTCTTTATGCTATTTCCCGAAGAGCTTCCTTATTCTGATTCGTTTTTATTGAGTTTTCTCCCAGTTTCAACCGACTTGCCAAATGTAGGAGGTTCTAATTGGGTTCGAGGGTATTTTTTTCTGAAAAAGTTCATTATTTTTTAAGTATATTGAAATTCCTTAACTTGGAGCGGGGAGTTAATTTAATGCTTTTTGTTTTTAGTATGTCTTAATTATGACTAATCAAAGAAAACTTAATTTTATTAAGTGAAGGGACGTGTTATATTTTATACGTTAAATAATCTAAAAGTATGTTAATATTTAATTAAGAATCAATTTTAAATCGAATTAATATTTCAGTAATCCTAATGCCCATTAAAACTGTGTAATTTAAATTCACTAAAACAATCCAGTTGCCCGAAGTTTGTACAAACTTAATCTATTTGTAAACCACTCTCGAACACCTTCGTTTTATCTCTGTCTGGAGAACAACGAGGGAAATTCTCTCAATAATTGTCAACCACCTGTTCTTAAGACTTTGTATAACTACATATTATGCGCTCAATGTTCTACGCTACAATCATGACAAAAACAGATTGAAAAAAAAAACATTTTGATCATCATTTGAGATAGACATAAAGAAGTAATCACTTTGGTTTTTGACTATATAAAAGGATTTTTACAATTTTCTTACTATTAACTTTATAGACTATTTTTTGCCGTTTAAAGATGCCATTCTGTCATTTAGAGTTCTAAAAAATATTTAAGTCGCTCAGTGTAAATTTCTCATACAAATTTCCACTAAGGGACTTTCCTTAGCCACCATTTAACAACTAAAAATGTGAAAGTTACTGTTTAAGCAATTACAGTTTGACGTAGTGTACAGATCGCTGGCAATATTGTTAGTGTTCAAGAAGGATTGTTGGTATTTTGATGGACACCATGCTGACCGTTACGACCGGACAATGGATAGTTTGGGAACTGCTAAGTAACCGTTAGTTACCAGTCAGGAAAACAATTGCATAGTTCGTGAATTCCTCTTGGCTGCTGACGGCTCTAATTTGGCAGAATGACTGATTGTTACTATTAGACGCGTAATTATTTACTACTGTTGAAATTGTAGCAATAATGAACAGTAGAGAAAAGTCTTACTATTTATTACTATTTTTTCTCGATATAATTAAAAGGTAATACGTTTATTATTATATTTACCCTTTTGAACCATTATTTAGTCTTATCCAATAACAATTTAGGTTATCATTTGCAACTGAATTTAATTTTTTTATAATAAAACAATCACATTGTTACATATTACATCTAGGAGGTTATTAATTTAGTACGTAATTAAACTGAAAGCTATAAAGTAAAATGTAATAAAACATTTTGTAATAAGACTTTGTTTGACTACCGTTTAGAGCTTTAAACAAGAGAAATCAGAATAAATCTCATAAACAGTTGCTTAAGAAAGATAAAAAAATAGATTTTCTTAAACGAGCTCGTACCTACGACGACCAAATTAATGCGACAGGTATCTCCGGGGGCGGGCGCAGTCCTCTTAAATAAAATACTTAGTAATAAAGTCGACTGTTTAGAAGAATCTTGACGACATTACAGATAAATTACTCGCCTCTTTTTATATGCAAATTTTTAAATATTGATAATTTGATTAGTTACAAATAGGAACATCTGCTAATTATGTCAATCAATTATATTTATCTGAAAATATAATTATCTCTTTTATTTCAATATAATTCAACTTCACTTAATAACATATCATTGGTACTTTTTTGGTAATTTTATAAAAAAAAATTGTTAAGTGAAAGAAATTTTCTAACGAAATTGTAGAACGCCAATGATGACAAAACGTAAAGGAAAGCTGTAAAGAATCAGTAAAAACTTGTTTTATCCGCCGCCATGGTCGGGCGAGGCTATAAAAATTCCGGGCGTCTACATTGTACATTGTCTCCAATTTCGCTCACTCACCCGGGCCGCGATGAAAAATATTTGAGCAAAGAGTGGAATTAGTAAAGTTGTAGGAAATTCCACGCGGGCGCCACACCACACATTGCCCGAATATTAAAAGGCGAATTAGACTGGTCACGACACGATGAGTTCATAAATGTTCTTATTAAGGCACAACTTGTTAGGGGCCACTTGAGGTTACGTGACTGTAGTGGCCGCAGCAAAGTTAGATTTTTACACCTCAGTAAAGCGCTGCACATTTGCGCTGCACATTTGCGCTGCACTTTCTTATTGAAAAACTTCAATATCAAGATTATTGAATCAACAATCAAAATGTTACTATTTGAAATTGCCTAACATTTTTACACAGTTTTCGTAGCTTTGTGCTACGACGCTCTAACGTAGCTAAGCTTTCGTAGCAAAGTGCTACACCATGCGAATTAAAACCACACCGCAACTAATATATGATTTTTCATGCTTATTAATCGTTCAAAAATCATACAATGTAGCACTTAGCTAAATACCTAGAAGTACACCATTTATATGTTATTAACTAGTTAATGTTAAATGTAAAATAAAACTGAACAGACGTTGTATCACTCCGTATAACCCACGCAGTCTCATAAACTATTTCAACCACAACAATACACAGATATAAAAGTCAACTACATAAAAAGAATAAAACAGAATCTCTATATAAGTTTGAAGGGTAACTAAATGTCAGTATCCTATATAAAAACGTAATTTCTTTATACTTTTGTGAATAATACTGACGCTGGACTAGTAACTTTACTGGGTAGTTACCTATGACTTCTAAATATAAGACGCGCGATTGTTTTTATTGTTAAAATAATACTTTGCATATTCGCTACTGAGTTAATTGATACGACACTTATATCAAAGTGCCTACAAAGCCGCCAAGTCGGTATCGACTGTCTTTTGCTCGCATGTCAACTTTCTATTTTCGTCACATCGCGCTGATGGGAACCATCAGATGGCGCCACTGACAGTAGTATCGTTTTAATGTCGGCTGTTAGATTTAAATAACAACGCAATAACAGACCACTCGGATTGCAAGTACTGTATTCCGCTAATATTTAATGATGTAATTTTTAAATTGCCAAGTGATTTGAAAGAAGTGTTCTTTATTTGAAAAACGGATTGGACGGACAACTTGTCAGTTCTTGACCGAATATGGACGATTACAAACGTGTTTCGCATTTAGAAAACAAGTAGAGTTGTTTAACGTATTAAAAAATTAAACAACCAATGCGTTAACTATTGATATAATTTTTTTTATCAAAGTGCCAAATAAACAACAACAAACACGAGAGTTTGTAAACAAAAAGCGCACGCGTTCTTAAAAACATCGAGCCTCAGGAGGCCTTTTCGCGCCTGTCCGTACGACGGTCTAGCAATTCCCACTCAAACAAATCACCACTAAACAAACGTTTCTACAGGTAAGAATAATTCAGCGAAAGGTCACCTGTTACGGGTATTCGACATCGATCATCGGGAGTGCGTTCCGTCGACCTTCCCTCGTAATGTCGCCCCGGGGAGCGCCCGGCAGACTCTGCAGCGAGACAAAACCACCCTCCCCCCGCTCCCGCCCTCGCCTGTCACGCAGAACTTGTTTTATACAAACGAACATTTTTTTACGCCGCATTTCAAATCCGCTCCCATTTTATATACCTTTCGTATTTGACACGTGTCGTATGACATATGAAAATTTAATAAAGCATAGAATTTGTAATTACAACTCGTGAATGTGTGACGCGTTTACGACGTCCTCAATATTAAACTGTTATTTCAAAGTGTTCGGGATTTATTAGTGTTTTACTTGTGAACGGTGAATTTTATAAGCGTACCTTGGTGACCGAATTTAGGTGTGCGCCAGGTGACAGCGTATCTCCGCTCGCGTGTATTGTTCGCGTCCTAGCCGCCGACTTTCCATTTATTTCTCTATGAATACGTTATTACCTGCTCGCCCTCGCTTATCAAAGTTTATTTGCAGCGTGTGGTTTACTCTGTACCGGTGCTTATTCGTTATTACAGCGCCCGAGTGTTTTATTGCCAGGGCGGGGCCGAAATCGCGCACGACGCCCTTGTTTTTTTTTGCATTTTTCCCTCACGATCTTTCCAGGATTTAAAGTTTATTGTATTATTTTCTCTTGTTGCAGATCGAGGACGCCATGCTAATGTTCGATAAACAAACCAACAGGCACAGAGGTAAGTGGCGATTCATACTTCCCATTTTCACATCTATAATAAAATTAGAAAATATGGCAACCTCACCAACATGCAAAATAAATTCACCAATGAGTATTTTGTTATTTAAAATATTCCATCTCTTTCTATATAAATAACAACAAAAAATAACAAAGTAAGCACATAAATAAGTGTATATTTATCATAAACAAAAACAAAGAAGCTCTCAGAGCCTTGCGTGTCACATGGGAAAATAATAATATTACTTTTGTAAGCGTCTCGCCTCATTTCGTTGGTCGTCTTCGCCGCAAAGTCGATACTGGTTAACTAGCAACGGATAAATACAGCCACTGACCTTCTATAAACATTTACCAACGAACAGAGACCCCTCTGGATTACAGAGCAATACTTTTTATCACTAACCAAAGCTAGAAGCAGGAAAGTCAATGCGGTTCTAGTGAGAATGGAGGGTGTTACGGCTGAGGCGTATCGAAGCGAATCGTCGGGTTCGGGGAGCGTCGTCACTAAATAGGTTCACCGTTTTCGGTATTGTACTCCCTCCCTCGTATTACGACTATGCCCTACTAATAAATAACAAATCGATGCGCAAATAAAATACATGTTTTCGTCATGGAGATTTCTCGATACCGCTCCCTGTCGTGTAGAAAATAAATGTGAGAACGCTGTTCGTAGAATTTAAACAGCCAAAAGAAATGTAATTTACAAATACGATTTACAAAACAAATTGTTGAATGAAATAACTCGTAAAATTTAACGTAAAGGTCCTTATTATTTCGGTGAAATGTGTACAAGAGTAACGTTATCATTTTGAAAAATGGTGGCAAATAAATTGTACCCCAAAATACTACAGTCCTCCGCCTGGATAATCAGTTGCTCTCATTATCCTCACAACGCGTAAGATTTTAATTAAAACCCACGGAAATCGTATCAAGGACGGCCATCTTTTGTTGCCAACGAAGGTTCCAACAGACACAGAAATACAATGGTGAATTTACTTTTGAAATACTCATTAGACAAAATCAGGTTGACCTGAATACTTCGGCTAGATGAATTATTTTAAATCGTACTGCTAGGTTGAAAAAGTAAATCACTCTTTTATTTTAAACTAAAATTAAAATTTATTTTTAATGATCTTTATTTTAAAACTGTCATCTTTTTGTTAAGCATAAATTTAGAATATTTTTAAGTTTTAAAAAGGAGTTCCTAGGTTGTATGCTTTTCCAATCTTTTCTGTGAACGTTCAACAATTGTCAATATTATCCATGCACTTTAAGAATGTCACAGTATTATTTAATGTCGTACCCGTATTATAGAGTCACGCCCAAAGTTGCCCTTAATGACCGCATTTCGAAATTGAAAATTGTCATGCCATAATGTGTGGTCTCCCCTTTTCGTTTATGACATCAATTCATCTATAAATAAAAATATGTAGTGCCATAAACCGCACCTAATACCCGCTAGTGTGTTATTATTCTGAAACATAATCAGTCGGGTCGGGTATTCGGCGCAACAAATGTAAAAATATCCCCTGTTTATTTGTATCAGTCTCGGCCTAAAGGCAACCCGAAAGCGTATTCAGGCTGAATATGAATGCAAACTGCCCCAGCGAACGGCCGGAATGGCGAAAATCAAATTAGGTATGGCGTGAATACTTCACGGCGACGTCGGGAAAAAAATTGAAATCAAATATTCATTGACTTTCAACCGGATAAGCCGGCCCGCAGCCATTTCAATACATTTTATTATCTATTTTTCGATGTGGCGTCGATCCAGCCGCGACACAGTCTCGCTTCTTCTCAGCTCACTGATTTCTGTCCGAATGAATCGAAAAAGCTAATCAAGATATTGCGTCCAGCTCATTATGGTTTTTATTGATATTTTAATCTCAAAAACATATACACAATACCTGCATACAATATGTTAAATAAAAACTAAAGAACTAATAGACAGACCTTTGTAAGAAAAAGTAAAAATAGTTTCAAAGAATAAATATACACTTCATTTGAACTCACAAATAAAGTATATAGTAAGCACAAGCTTACTACCTTACTTCAACCTAAGGTACAAACCTTAGGTTGAAATTTGATTTCTAAATCAATGTTTATACTTTTTTAATCTAGGCAATGATAAAAATCACTATAACAAAGAACGGACGAATAATCTACTTACGCAATATATCTGTTAATTATTCATACTTCTAAGCGGATTTCAATTTATTTTTATAAATCACGTGTTGAATGGGGTCTTAATTTAATGGGCGATATTAATGCAAAGCTGTTGAATCTGTGAAAAATAAAAAACCTTTTAGCCTTTTCAGTACATTAAATATGCGCGAATAATGCGTTTAATGGCACCCTTTACTTTTATTTACGACCGTTCTCGGTTAAAAAAATAATAATTAACGAGGTCCTTTTTCAAAAACTGCCCATTGTCTTTTTTGTAATTAAATTCTCTGCTAATATTTTATTTGTCTATAATATCACTTTCCATCAACAAATTATTTATCAAAATATTTACACATTTTCATATTTGTTTGTAAAATTAGACACCCTGTATCACACTTCCAGTACTCAGTACATATAACCTTATTACAACTATTCAGAAAAAGTGAACACGATGTTGTTATACGTTATCAGGAGAAGTCAGTGTTTAAATGTTCTATTCGTAGAAGGTTCCTCGCTCACCTACGGGACATATTTGTCACCGTGCGTGTCTCTATACCGTGAAAATTTCACATCCAACTTTGCATAGCCCTTGTGTTATCTATTTTTCATTTCCCATTCGTGATGTGTAAAGGAGCCTATTGCGTGAATCATAAATGGTGATCGTTTTCGTCAGACCCCATAAAATTTCTTTTAGACAAGAAACGTTATAGTGTTTTAAATTTTTATTTCTTTACAACAACCGTTCCGTTTTTATTAGTCGTAAAATAGCAAGGCTCGAATTACATTTCGGATTAACGAACCCACATTGAATTTTAATTTAAAATAAGCTATTATCTGTGAGTATTCGTTACGTTGTAAGTGGGGGGTAATGATAATCGGGATATAAATTTTTCAGGTATTGTATAGCTTCTTAAACACTTCACTTGTGGTATTGCGCGTTCGGTGAAATAATGCAATCTCCACCTTACGACTGAATACTTAAGATTGTTTGCGGAATCTTGTATATTTGTATCTTGTAAATATTCAGCGGGCGTTAAGTGGCTGCACGTGGCGAGTCCCCGAGGACAGGCGGGAACACGTTGGATGTATCAACCCGGAAACCGGTCTAACAGCATTACATATTTCAAACAAATCGCATTTTTATTTTCATATAAAACTTCTAGCTCTTTTACGACAAAATTATTGAAAAACATTTTACTTCGATCACGCGAAGCGAAACTAATGGGCGATAAAGCAAGTGAAAAAATGTTTTTAATATTTTAGTAGCACTTTACTGATATCGAATAGTTGTTATGGCTGATCCCTTGGAAGCTTTACTTAGTATATTGAATCTTGAATGATGAGCCGCCGGTAGGAACACTTCGACTGAGATTGATAATCGATTATGACTATACTTAAAAGTAAATCTAAAGTTTCAGTAGCTGGGTGTGGTAAGTTTCGATTAGAAAATCCCTCATGGGACGGGACTGAGAATGCATTCGATGTGCGGTGCGATGCATAATATAAAGTATTTTAAAAGCTCGCGGGAGCTTTCGGTTATCACGTACTTTTCGCCTTATTCTCGAATAAGCGAATGACATGAGTGAATAGTACACGGATTTAATAATTATTACAGATATCAAATTTACAAAAAAATACACACATTTTTCAATCGTAAACAATTCTTCTATTTATCTTCGTCCAATGATAAAAGGTTTGCTATACTACAAAACTACAAGTTCTATTTCCCACTGATTAAGGACTTAGCTATTAAGCTGGCAGCTGGAGTATTCAAAGCTATCAAGCTAAATGTGCAAACGGAATGACCATTTGAAAGACAAGTACTGCGTCCGCTTGATATAGACTACCAATTTCGCTAAAATCCTGCAATTCACAGTATCTGCATTGGCACTGAGCTGTCATTAATTAGGTTGCGATCACGATAGATCAGGAATTAGTGCAGCAATGTGAACACTTCGTTTAAGATGCAGCATACATTTAAAAGTAAACGATAGATAGTTTGCAGTATACAAAAGTAACAGTCACTTTAAATTAATAAATAAATCTAGAATAGAACACATAAATGGATAATATCTAAATGATGTTAGGAATTAAAAGGACGTATTAACGACTCCACCTATCTAGTATGGAATCACATTTGTGTATACATATCTAAACTTAAGTTTTAAAATCCACCGTTCCAATTTAATTAATAACACGTCCAAAAACAACCCATTTATTCATTTACCTTATAACCCGCACTACATTATTAATAGGTTGACGGACCATATCTCCCTATTGCAATATAAGTCTATTTACGCGTTAGTGG
>JAOCNA010000027.1:3337708-3348842 GCA_026546675.1 Papilio helenus | reverse complement strand
ACATTCGAGAGCTCACTTCAATCTTTTGCGCGAAGGAATGCGGCGATAATCTGTATTCTTGAAAATAAAGTAAAATAATAGGTATTTATTACATATAATAATTTTGAAAAGGAATATTAAATTAATACACAACATAGTAATTACTTATAAACTATGGAAGTAGGAAAAACCTTTATCCGCAAGGACGCATAGCATCGTAGAGTATATGTCTACGGGCTACGAAACCGTAGCCGTGGCGTAGCCGCACTGCATTGCCTACACGCTTCGATATAAATCTTGCTTGCGGATTAAGAGAATCGCTTACAAGTTCTTGCTGCTCCAAACGATATTAATGTGACCAGAAGTACTTATCAGAAGATAATATTTCAACTAAAATTATAATTCTATATACGATACATAAGGTAATAGTTTAATATAATTTGTTCCTTGAAACAAAAATACTAGTATAATTTATATAACAGCATAAAAAATCATAAAGTTAGCTCCCGCTCAATACCATTATTTTCTTAGTTTACTTTAAGGTAGGAAAACACACCGACAGCCCCGTAGCGGTCTTCAAACCGCTCAGTTATTATTTACACTCGTCCGCGGCGTCTTTCTTTAACTTTAATGGAGTCCCAGTTACTGTCACAAACATCTTTAACTACCACCGTCTCTTAATGACTATCCTTGTTGGAGTAAACGAGAATGACCCGTAAAACGCTTTATATATACTGTTACAAACAGAAAAGTTTGCTTTATTTCAAATATTGCTTTTAAAGTAACTTGTAAATAATGTAAAGTTAATTATAATATCCAATAGCAAATTTGGCACTAAAATGTCTGTGTCAATGGTTCTTGATCGTTTCGATTCATTTTAAGTAGTAATAATATTTGTATTACCGATTTTAAAAATTCGTATCTCCTTAAAATATAACTTTATGTGAAACTAGCTTCCGTCCACAACTCGAAAATTAAAACAAAAACAGTAGTAAGTAGCCTATGTATTATTCCAGACTTGCCAAATTTTATCAAGATCCGTTCAACAGTTAAGCCTACAGATTCTAACAAACATCCATCTAAACTTTCGTATTTATAATATTAGTAAGATAAATATGACAGAACAGTTGTTGACATTTAAAATGAACCTATAACTAAACACTCATCTTTATAAGCTTATAACTATTGTAGATTATTATTTGGTAAATAAATTCAATGGTCAAACATTAAATTGTATCTTTTAATACGATCAAAGAGTTAATCTAACCCATATATTGGCTTCCCCTTGATTTAAATATAAAAGCATTGAGGATAGGGTCATAGTAACATTCTATATAACTTTAGTTCCCAATTTAATAGTTGGCGTTCAATTACTGATAAAGCTCTTTCAGATACAAGTAAATGAACTAAAGGAGCACCGAAAACTGTTATTATTGTCTTTATTCACTGTTACGCTACGATCTTAATGCTGTTTATTGGAAGAAATATGCGATTAAACCCCATTTCGATTGTAATTGGATTCCCGAGTACAATGTTAATTAAATTGAGCACTAAGTTTCGTTTTGAACTTATTTCTGTACCACGTAAACTTGGCACTAAGAGGTTATTAATGTATTTTATCCATTTATACATTTTAATATTAATTAATTGATCTTCTTTAATCAATGTACTCTCAATTGTTTATATTCAAGTTTAATAATTCAACAATAACTTTTTACTTGTTTTTAAATTATATCCTTATTTATCTCAAATTAACTTTTACATATCTCACTACCAACAAATAAAGTTCAGATTTATAACAAGACAAGAGTGCTTAAGAAGACAATAGTAACAAGGGTTGTATATGTACTTAGAAAGCTCATTTAAATAACAATCAAAAATCTCAAGGAGAACTCTGTGTAACGGTGTAATGGTGGCAGTCACTAAATTTTCCCATTCACGTTAGACGGAAATTTCGTCTCACTCAGATTTATGTTCGGCCCTCGAGCTCGTAGCATCTAACAGGGATATTATTTATTCCTCGTCTAACGCTCCGACAGTGGGAGCGAACAACAGTGAGGTGCCGCCGATTTGTTTATGCTAAACAACCGGCAAGCCAACTTCGTAGCCGCGCACTCAAAAATCATTTGCATATTTAAATAGAATAGCGCGACACCGCAACTAGCCGTTAACACCTGACGTTAAATTTACAATTAATTTTAATAACTTCTCCCCAGTCATTATTATTTAACATTGAAAATTCAAATCAGAAACGGACAAAGCATTATACACTCCTGAAATAAATTAGCGGTTTCCTTTAGGAAAATAATTATAAACAAAAATGGCAAGGGAATTTTTATCAAAGTTACAGATAACTTAAAGTAAAAGATTTGATTATCTGAAAATAACTGAATAAAAATATTACACGTATTCAATGGCAGCAATTCCATTTATACCTCGTATAAAGTGAATAATTTTCTTATTATAATGAATGCAAAGTCTTTCTTTTATCTTAAACATGTTCACTATGGCCATTAGCCTTCATTTCAAGTACTTATTCAGCTATATTTATAAATAAAATGTCTGGAATCTCAGTAGCTAAACCAAACCGCTTATTAATAACTCAACAAAGCGAAGGAGTTAGCGACATTCCAACGCGTTTGTTACTAAACCAGCGGAATTTTAATTCGCCTCAGAGTTTATTAAGTGCGTAAAGTTTTAGCGGGTTTCCAACAAGCACGGTAAATTAAGTGAATTTGCTTGTAGGCTCTGTCGAGATCTCCATGACTTAATTCTTGTCATACTTTTTTAATTGGACTTTAATTTCTTTAACTTTCAAAAGATGATTCTAAATAGAGCTAATGCTGACTGACTAGTTTGGTTAAATGTTTCTAAACTTGAAATTCTTAATAACAAATTTTACACAAATACTTTTAGCAGAATCTGTTTTACATTGAAAACAAGGTCTTGTATAAAAATATGGGTACTAAAGCAGGGTAAAATGAGTGAACACCGTAAAAGTTTTCATAAAATATTCAATAGAACATATTTATTATACTGAGATTTCCACAATTTACCGATAAATTTATGCCATATCTTGTGTTTTATATCCTTTATAGGGCCAAATTTGTTTCTTTTTCACGTGATTCAGTTATAAATCTAGCGCAGCGCGTACGTTCCTTTGGTTACGAATCTATTTTATGACCGCATACGCCGAAGGTTAACCAATAAAACCTTTTAACAGCCGTAACTATTTCGTTATAAGATCTGAGTACGCAATAAAAAGGAGGAAACAGAAATAAATCTAGGGGCACAATGCCCCACAGGGCAGCACAATGGTGGGGACTCGCGCAAGAAATCAATCACGGGAGGGCGAATGCTTTAATAGCTTCAATTTAAATTCTTCTCGTCACTATATTTAATTGTAAATTTTTCAGTTCCTTTTTATTTTCTCAACTTGACTGCAGAATTCTCCGTAGTTCGTTTAGAGACTGGCATAACTTTATTTAGATTCAGAAATAGAGTTCTATTCCTCGGAATCGGTGTCATGTCAATCTTCCGAGTCAGTTATAAACAGAGGTTATCTACTTGAAAATTTATCCCTTAATAAGAAATGAACCTGCGTTTTTACAACCTAATTTTATGCTATAAACGGAAGAGTAAAATATTCCATCACATTTCTCATCAGGGTTCATTCTTTACTCCGACAAAGCGTTCCTATATCTCTGAGTCTTAAGAGCGTCCTTATCCACGAAATAAAATGAGGTCGGGCGCATTCGAGTAACAAAGTCACAAGGAATGTACGCAGAGTACAATATCATTGTGTATACATAAGTATGAATCAGGAGTGATAAGCCGAGTGCGCATATTTGCAGGATCGTGCCGCACCCGTTGCCAACTTTCTTGCCCCGTTTACACATTTGCATGTAATGAACGCATCGCGTTCTTATTGTCTTTTAATGTGTATTCAAGATTTTTTAAATATGTCCTATGTAGGTTAAATCATAAACGAGAGATTCATAATATTTTATAGGTTCGTCCACGTGAAGTTAAAAAATATAGCCTATGTTACTCAGCGATAACGTAGCTTTTTAATGGTTAAACAATTTTGAAATCGACCCAGTAGTTTTTGAGTTATTTCAATACATACAAAGATACTGTTCCTCTTTATAACATTAGTAGGTTATTGATTGCGGTTTCACTCTAATAAGACACTGAGGTATATCATAAGTTCGGTATACAATTACTATTTTATTTGTTGAATAGCATATCCAAACGCACCTCTATAAAAACTTGAAGTTAAATTTGATAGAGTCTAAGTTCTAAATATCACAGTATTTGTTCCGCGTCCAATCATTACTAGAAATATCTCACAACAGCAAAAAGGAAACTAATTGCGCACTTCAAGAAGGGCCACTTCGTCTGTTACCGTGTACTTAGACACGTTGAATAGTTTTTCCTTCCGAAGACTATTCCCCAATAGTGTCCTTAAACTCTACAATATTCATTTAATTGTAGACAATTTGCCTTAATTGTCTCGCACTCCAGACTAAGGACGGAAAAACACAGCCTTTATTTAATTAAATTATAAACGTAGACTTCATACTTTTATACTAATATTATACTAATGTTATAAATACGAAAGTTTGGATGGATGGATTGATATTTGTTACGTATTTTCAAATCGGCTTAATGGATCTCGATGAAAGTTGACACAGATGTAAGTTATAGTGTGGTGTATGCATAGCCTAATATGTTTTTTTAATTCCGCGCGGCCTAAGTCGCTTGCAAAACTAGTGTATTTATAAAACGTTAGTAAAAATAAAACTGAAAAAGTCACATGTATTCCAAGTTACCGTTTCCGCGAGTCCACGGATTGATTTTTAAACTGCAAAACTTGCTACGAAACAGGAGCAGAGCAAAAAATGTAAAGTCAAGGCAAAGTTAGAAATGAAATTAGTGTAAGCGACAAGTTCATTTTAGTTCTTACAACGAACTCGGTATTGCGATTGCTGTGATATTCGCGAGGAAAGTTTTGCGAGTGCAGATTTTGATTACATGCACTACAAGAAACTTCCCACCGGATAGGAATATTAAATCTTATTTAAGTTAGACATCCGCAGCGGTTCACGTTGTTATTTCGAATAAGGTGCTTTATAAACTGAGAACGTTGCATACTGGCAAGCATTGTAACTTTTATTGTAATTTGACTTGTTTATTGAAGGAAAGAACAGTTATAAAATAAACTTCTAAATGTTGAATTTTTACACGAGCCTTTTAACGAATCAATTGAAGGAAGAATTTGAAAAATATAATTTAAAAGCAAGGAAAACATCGTTAAAACAAACTGAGCAGAATGTTCTTAAAATAAAAATAATTAGGAAGATACATCTCTTGTTATTTTGATATATAAAAAACAGGAAAAACAAGATAGAAAATAAATAAACCTGTGCACAAAATCTTTATCAAAGTGTACCTTAAATATCTACATTCAGAACGCCTCGTTCAGATGCATTAGGCTACAGTAAAATCTTCCGTACAATTAAGGCAGCGTTTAATTTTAAATTGTGTACTAAAAGTACGGTTATATAAACATTACGGTAACAATGACGCAGCCGCGCCGCCGCCGTGCGCCGCGCGGGCTCGCTTCCCCGAGTTACATGGTGCATTTGGCTAATTACAACTCAGTACTCACAACCGTGACAATTCCTGATTACCGGAATGCTTATTTCAGTATCTACCAAAACTCTGTTCGGAAATTTCGTCTCTCATTATCCAAATACAGATAAACTTTGATATTTTCATTAATTTAAGATTCTACACTAGTAGTGAAACTGACAATAACTTTTGTATCAAACAAGCTTAAGTTACTCCTTACTTATATGCCTACATTATAAATAGCGAAAGTTTAAATGGATGGAGGATGTTTGTTAATTTGTACCTGATCTCGCTGAAATGTAGCTAAAATGTAGAACACAGACCAGAAAAACATTAGACTACAAATAAAGATTTTTTTTTTAATTCCGCGCGAATCGAACGCAATAAACTGTTATTGTCCATATTTCAGTCTTATATAATAGACATGCTTATCTTAAGTTTACGCCAAAGATAGAACATGAAATATAGTTATTTTAAAACAAGGTAACTTGATCGTCTACCTCGCTCCAATAGCGATGTTTCGGATATATTTTTGGAAAGTTTGCGGGCGCGCTATTGCATTTCTCATACTGATTGACGTTATTCCTCGTGACAAGATAGACTGCGCCTAACTTCGGTAACTCCGAAGACCGGCTCACTATTTATATCTGGTTCAAACTTTAAAATCCATCCAATAAATTAGAACCGCCGCTTATATCTCTATGTCAAAACTTTTACCAATATTAGTAATTGCATGTCAAAAGTTGCTATCGACTAAACTATTCCACTCAAGTTTTCAACCGCCCGGTCTTTCATCAAAGGTTATAAAGTATTTTATTAAAAAATAAAATCAACCGACATCGTAGACGATTAAAGCGCTTCTCGTCGAGAGTCGAGGGAAAATTAGAATCGAAATACAGTTACAGAGGCACGGTATACATCGAAGCCCTACTCAGACGTTTTAATTTTATTAAACATCTCCCGGTGCCCGAGATAAAGTAGATTTCTTTCGTTGGCAAGTAAGAATTTCGACTCGTATAATAATTTAGATTACGCAGCAAGCAGTGAGCGTTCATTATCGTTCTTTTGTACCTGATTTCGTGGAGATCTCATTCGGATAGAGCGGCGGTCCGCGGCGCCGGCGCTCACTCCAAATGGAAAGTGCGAAAATGAAATTATAAAGCCCCGCGATAAAAATAAATTAAATCGGATTTCACGTTTCCCAGTAGCCAGGGATGAGTAACATTTTGTTGTCTGCAAATTCTTTTCTTCTTTTTTTAAATATTTGCTTTAACACTTGATTTGCGGCGTAATGAGAAAATTCTCACTTCGAATTTAATTCTCTTCCTTGCTTCTTTTATTAAACAAAATCTATTTTCTATTAGATTTTATAGCAAATATAAAAATGGGATTTTTATATGACGCTCTACCCTACAGTATAGATCGGATTGGAGAATTATTCAAAGAACGTTTATGCATACAATCATATTCCACCGACACGCAGTCACATGCTTTAAATCCCTTTAAGACGTATAGATTTTTTTTAGTACAAATTGTATTTAAAAACTGCACACATTACATTATTGACAAATGAAATACACACTGCGGATAATGTCAAGTTTTTAAGAAAAAAATGGAACTATTATCGGATTAATTTTAACTAAATTATCATTTGCTGACCGTAAAGTATGGAACAGTAATCGTTTATAGTGTTGTTTATTTCTTATTTGTAATAGTTACTAAGAATTTAGCTTAGGCGACTTACGCAGCAGCGAATGACTGCATTCTCACCTTCGATTATTTAAATAAGGTACCAACACGACAAAGACGAATGGTACAAATATCGTTTGCGATCCCCAAGTTCGATAGTACACCTTGTACGTGCCCTACACACGCGCTAAAGATTTCGTCCAACGATAACAAGCGATTGATCCTCGCGATATGCTTTTTGCGTAAATACCTCCCTAAGCTATTAGTTTCACGAACGAAGAAGGAAAATTTGTTAACTAGGTCGTATTACAAGCTTGTCTTACATACCAACTATAAAGCACCTTACACATTAGTTACCCGTATTCATGTTACACCTTATAACTCCATATAACATAGTTCGTGATTAATAGCAGCTATATAGAAGTTTTATAATTGACGAGTAGAAAAGTTTTACGTGGAGGTAATAACTTTACTGTATTAAAAATGATAAAGTGCCTCGCTCTAGTATCATCTTCAGATCTCTTATTCATTTGTTTTTCTCGTCTAACAATCTTCTTTTGTTATCAAAAAATGTTTTCTATGCATTTAGTACCTAGATAGAGTAGTTAGTGTTTCAGTATAAAACTATTTATACAACACATCTAAAATATTTAAATAAAATAACCAAACGTCGTAGTATATTATTAGAGAAGTACACAAACGCATAAATTTAAAAAAAAATCCCGTTTTAAGAATTAGCGGATACTCTAATAATACTAAAAAAATGTAAAACGGAACAAAAGGAACTATAAAAAAGGTTAAATTGTCTTTTTCCCCGTTTCCTTCTGTGTACGAAACGAAACAATTTGGTTAATTATATTTTTATTGCTCATTCTATGTCCAGTAAATCGGGTTCGCCTCCCAAGGGCCGCTTCAGCTTTACCGACCCTACTTAATAGTCCTCGTCTAGGCAAGGGTCAGTCATGTGACATGCCTCGGTAACGAATCCCAGGTGTTTTGTCAAAGAAAATATTACTAATGGGTTTTTTGTCTGATATTTATATGAAAGAAATGTTAAATGATTACTTTTCTTATTGAATACTAGCTGTTGCTCGCGACTTCGTCCACGTGAAATTTAACAATATAGCCTATGTTACTCACAGATATATTACCTTTCTAACGGTGAAATTTTTTAAAAAAATTTTGAAATTTTTTATAATTTTTTTTTTAAATCGGTCCAGTAGTTTTTGCGTGAATCAAAAACATACAAAAATACAAATCTATCCTCTTTTTATATTAGTAATGGTAAATGAAACGTGAAAACGTACATGTATTCATACATTTATTTTGCATAAAATGTTTTGTTATCGATCGTCGAAATATTGGAAGAAAATATTTATTAGTAAACTCTAAGGAGAATATGATACCCCTTTGTAAAATTAAACCACCCCTCGTTATTATACGTAATACGTCTAAAATACCTCAGTTCTCAGAGTGGAATGTTTCTTGTCATAATGGCGCTGAAATTTGAACGTATGTATTGAACAGACAATAATGTATTACTATGTCTAATAGTTACTATGTCATACACAAATTGATTTTCTTATATAAGTAGTCAGCAGTAGTGACTCTTTGTTCCTGCTTCATTTGATTACGCCGAACGGTTTTTTTTATTACAAGATACCTTGATCAAAAATGTGATTTTATATATCACTCTTATCCTATGTCAAAATGTTACCTTCGTTGGACGTAAGCGAGTTAATGCATTTCCTTTGTTCTCGTTCCAGCACGAATACACACCGAACAAAGGAAATGTTTTGTTGAAATTTAGTAAATGGATTTTAGAATGAATTTTCTATGCATGTCTACATACCATCTAATATGTAAAGGTGTGGTTTATTAATGATGATAATTAATTAACAATTATATACTTATTTTTCGCATTAAAAGTATATTTATAGTTATAAGGTACTGGCATTGTCTACATAGTATAGATGAAAGCAGCTGTGATGTTTGAAAGCTCAAGTGAAATTTCTTTATCGGATTATGCGTGGTATGTAGTGCGAAGTGTAATAAGTATTTGCGTGGGACGGGCGCGTGGGGTGGCAGCGGTCGAGCGGCGGAATCAAGGGCGAGAGGGCGAGAGGGCGAGCGGGCCGCGGGGGGAGGGGATGCTGCGCGGACGGACGCGCAGATCAATATCTCGCGTTGCCGAGGTGACGCCGCGCCAGACCGAGTGCCTCCCGTACTACGCCCTCTCCGCCTCACCCCTCACCCCCATACCCCCTCGCAATCCCCCGATCTGCCCACTGCTCGCTTATTTAATACATGGCGGATCTCGGATGCAAGCTTTTTCATGCTAAATGACAGGGCAACGTAATGCATTTCAAAACTTATATTCGTCACATCACTTTATGGACGTTAGAAAACGTTCCACGTTCAAATTTTGAAGCAAAACCCATTCATTCGACTGCCGACATTGACCCTCATGGAAGTCACCAATTGCGGTAGAAAAAGCATCTCAAAACAGCCATTACAGTACCATTCACCCCGCACAGCAATAAACATCCCCCTCTAACAGCGGCGGACTTTGCCAAAATACAACTTAAATAGGTTGATATCTTTAAAATGGGTCAGACTGCGATTTATAGAAAAATATTTTGAGCTCAAACTATAAATCTTTCTTAGCACGGCTGTGGAAATGTGAAATGTTTTAGCTCGGTCAAATATAAAATCATGTTAGCGGTATCTAAAAACGTATTCTATAAGAATCATTTCGTTCTATATTTTGTTTATTTTGGCGTGTGATCGATTCGATATATAGTTACGAACATTATTTTTGGTAAAATTCTTGTAATCGATATTTTATCTAATTATGAAAGAAACGGTTTAGCGATAGTAATTAAACATCAAATAGGATTGACACAATTTATTTGAAAAAAACTAAAATTAAAATCAAGCAACTCCAGCGTCTTAATGGTAAGGTAACGTCTGTCTGTAAGCGACGCATACACAGCGAAATGGCAAATTTCGTTTCAGTATTCAGTATAATTTAATGGAAAGAATAAAAGAAAGTGTTTTCTATACTTTCTTGCCTTTGACACTTAGATTTAAATTCATCCCAGAGTGGAGTTAAAAGGCAAAAGAAATATTCAAATTAAGCGCCTGCCGCAAAGTGTATAGCAGTATTCATATATCTTAGCCGCTCTGATGTTCATGGGAGTCGTTGCGCAGAAAATAAATTTATTGTAGTACAGCGCAGTGCACCAATGAACTTGGGCCGCCAAGATATTTGAAAAGCGTAATACAGTCGGAGTTTATTAAGTACTATTAAGTTGATAGTCTGGCCCAGACTCTTGAGATAATAGCTTTCATAAAGGTTTAATAACTTAAGTAGGAATAAAAAAGATAGTTGAACCTTTTAATGGATATTTTGTGTGCTTTTTTTAAATTATTTCAAATAAGTCTCAGGTTCGCTAAATACCGTTTTAACTGTGCGATAAGTGTAGACAAAACTAAGAATTTTACAATTAATGTGGCAGTTTAAATTTTGCTTACACAGTTTTAACTGTACAGTATAATTCATAAGTGATTTATATCCATTAGTATTGAAGCATTTTAGATTAGGATTTATAACAGCTTTATTTTCATGCATTCTAGTTTTAATTTTAATAATACCAAACTTTTTTTTTTTTCGTTTTTATACCTATTTAACACTAGGCTAGTTTTTCACAATTATTAGTTTGAGTTTAAAAGTAAGAAAAAAGGTTTTTATTTTTTTATTTATAATAGCAAATCACTTATTTCTATAGTCCAATTGACCTGTTCGCTAAGTTTTAAATATTGCAGT
>JAOCNA010000027.1:3325694-3337608 GCA_026546675.1 Papilio helenus | reverse complement strand
CCAATGAAAGCATATAGTGCCAAAAGGATATTGTGGCACCTTTTTGACATTGACAAGCTCTCTATATCATGAGCTTATCTATACTAATATTATAAAGAGGAATGATTTGTACTTTTATATGTATTGAAATAACTCAAAAACTACGAGGCCGATTTCAAAAATTTCAATCCGATTACACTATTTAAAAACTACGTTATCAGTGTCATAAGCCATATTCTTAATTATGTTTTTTATTTCACGCGAACTAAGTCGCGAGCAATAGATATAATCTACTTTGAATTGTATTTTTAGTAAAAAGATATGTAATATTTCTGTGATTCAATTTAAGCAAGATTCGTAGTATAACATTTAATTAGGACGTACAACAAAGACGTACAACTCGTACAATGCAACCACATAAATAAATGCCTGCTCAAAATCACTCAGGCTTTCACGTGTAAAGCATACGTACCGTTGTACGAACGCAAACAGCGAGCTACAACTCATAACGTTTAACAGAGATTATACGCCTATTCAAACTGCCGCTTTACTTAAGGTGTCCATAACTGACGTGCGGTACAGATAAAAGTGTTTTACCAAATTGCTTTCACAGTTTTACCTACAAGCGAGTAATTTCTCGGAAGCGACGTTGCGAGCAATAATTTCAACACCGTCGTGTTGCCTTGATGTCGCTTCAGAAAATTTTTCTAAACGACTAAGCGTCAACTACTTTCAACTCGCGAAAGATTTTTAAAACTTCCTTGCGAATGATTTATTAGATAGCTGAACTTGAAACAGCCCTTGATTGTCTCGTTTTAAACTTTGTTTTCACTACGAGAGAAACCTTATTTGCATCGTAGATGCGCTTAACGTATCTCCCTTCACTCTCTAATACAGAGATTAATTTTCATATAATTACTTAAAACGTTTTAATGTTTAGCCAAACTTAATACATTACTTCATTACTAAGATAAAGATGCTCACTTAATGTAAACAAAAGCCTGTGAATAATAGTTTCAGATTATGTAAATTGCCTTAATTTCTCCTACAAAAGTAAATATTATGTAATATTTTATCTTTTATTCTTATTATTCGGGCTTAGAAAAGTAAAAACAGCATATTTCAGTAATTGAAGCTACAGCAAGATTTAATTCAAAATTTAGCTCACATAGCGCGGTTCGTGGAGCTCGCTAAGAAAGATTCTCTTTAATCTTGTCACAAAAGCCTCACCTGCTTCAGCGCTGCACGAGCACTCTCCTCGGCACAAACATGAAGGAATGGAGCGGAAGAGTGGCCGCCACTCCGAATTACTTCCTAATGAAAAGAGCCTAGGAGTGGGACAGAGTGGAACAGAGTGGTAGGAAAGAGAGTTCGTGGCGCGGCCGCTAACGAAGCCGGTAGGCCACTTCACTCGCTCAAGTGCTGTCACGTACCTTAACATACCATATATCTTCACACATCTAACGCTTATTAGAGCAATGTGCAAGGACAGATACAGTCTTGGAAACAAGCATTTAATTGTATTTGTATAACCTTAATTGCTGCCTGATGTCTTCAAATACTGAATGACCTTCAAGTCTAATAAGAAAATTACTTACATGTATTTTTACTTGCATTCATGTTGATTCCGTTCTAGCAACAGTGCAAAGCTTCATGAACCGTACAACTAAACATTGAAATCATAAATAAAATGATATTCTTGAAGTAGTCAACTCTACCATATCATTAACAATAATTAAATAACTGATTACAGTACCAACTTGAAATAACATGAATGTTAATTTAAGCTTGTTACTTGCGTATTATATTAATCAGATTTTGTTTAATCTAGTAATACCTACTTAATTACATCGTAATAATAAGATTTACTCTTTGTATAACAAAACGTTAAACATTTAATTTATACGATTTTACGCCTCCGCCCCGAAATCCTTTTATTTGCAATTGTGGATTACGGTTTAATTATTTAATATCGACACGGTTACTGGATATTGTTGCTCTGTTATTTTATAACAGTCACGAGAGCTCTTACACACTTTGATTTTATACAAACAATATTTTAAAACTCTTAATCTACCTACATAACATATATCAACATTAAACAGGTATCAAAAATACTCAAAAAATTACAGATGTTTAATAAACCGTGAAATTGAAAGTGTAGTTCGTGTGCATTAATTTTTTTTTTTCAAATTTCGTATGTATGCGTGTTCGAAATGGATAACAAATAAAACCTCGAGATCCTATTAATTTGAAAATAACCTCAATTGCATAACAATGTGAGATGAAACAATTTTTATTTGTTTGGTTATTGGACCGCACGTGTTGAATTGATGTGGAGGAGTTTCGATTAAATTAATTCTGGTTTAATTTCCGTTTCGATTTTATGTTCACCGTTAGAGGTTTCCGCGGAACAATCATATCAGATACGATGGGAAAAATGTTTCCATTTTTAATTGTTAAAAACATTCTGATTTTCAATGTTATTTAAACATTTCAAATGAATGCTGAAATTTGTAATTTTTACATTAAAAATATTTCATTTTCAGAATAATTACACAATTAATTTGTTACGACAAAAGATGTACAATCAGATAACACAGTAAATAAATATTTTTTTGTTAACTATTTAAAATTGAAATTTGAAAAAGCTTCCTGCCAGAATCATTTAAAAATCCAAATTTTCCATTAAAACCTTACTTGAAAATTGATTTGATTTAAAATGAAAATGATTCATCGTGAAATAGGTATAGGTGTTAATGGAGCGGAGATGCTCGTAACCCGTACTTATAACTTGAAGGCGAAACGAAGTTTAATAAGCAAGAACCGCACCGACACCGCTTCATTCACGTTAAGATCTGCCGCGACTTAACGAGCTGTGCTCCGGTATGTTTAATAACTTAGTGTAATCATCAAAGTGAAGTTTATTCTGCGCCTATCATTCGGATTCAAGATTTATAACTTCATTTGATGTACTCTCGTTTACGATAAGGTGACATGTTTCATTTTACTTTGATGTTTATTGGAGCGTGTAATTTCTGGTACTTTTATTTAAAAAAATACGTATCAACAGTAATATACCGAACGATTTTATGTGACCTACTTGACTACTAATATCTGTACTCTGATTTGTATAAATGGATAGACGATTGCTTGGTAATAATTTTCTTAAAATATATCGATTCTTTAAGTCTTTGTGGTTATTACATATGACTTTTAAAAAAACAAAAAAGGTTAATTACCGATAAGATATAATGGTCGTTTGCCCTATTCTATTAGCGATTTTATTCTCGTTTAAACTACAAAGGATATAAGAAAATCGAGGCTAATGATCCGTCCGTAATGCTTTGATAAATCTCATTACATACAAGTGCGCTCGACCCCGCTTGCCGGGCGTTCTCGATTACGAATTCGCATTTTCAAATGATTCAATCGCGAACCTTGACGTAGAATTAAAATTCCTGTTGGATCTTTTGTTCGCTTAAATTTGACGGCGCAGGGGCGACAAATCGATCGATTCTGGCTGAACTCTGTGAGAATCGAACAGTCGTTAATGAAACTTCCCCCGCGCAATTAGGTAACCGTCTTGGTTTTATTAAATTTAATCAAGAACTTGTGTAATATTACACAGATTGGGCCAATCGAGCTGTGTACAAGTTTCGATAGCGTTGTAGTTGAGAACTAATTTTGGAAATCCGCAGACTTATCTCGGTTTTAGGTACAGTTTTATAAAAAATAGATCAACACTTCTTCTTTAATAAAATTCGATATAACAAAATACTACTCAAGACATAAAAGAATGCTAAATGTATAAGCTATGATCGATGGCCATAGTTCGTAAGTCTACATGCAAAAAAATAAATTAGTCTAGTTACGTACTTCAAATAAAGACAGATCATATTGTCTTTGTTACAACTAATATAATTAGGAATAAAAACGATTTATTCTTTAATCCTATAATTAAGCTGTCGGATTGTGAATGTCTTGCATAAAATAGTATTTATTTGTCCTTTAGTTTGCAGGTTGAAGTATATTGTAGATTAATTCTATATAGGCACGATCATCTATAAATAAGTAGGTCAAAGGTTGTAACTGTACAGTAATGTGAGTCGGCGCTACGTATGTAGAACGCGTTATCGTGGTGATAAGCCGGGCCGGAAGCGCGCGTCGTACGCCCTGCGCCCCGCACCCTACGCCAACGCTGTATCTATGTTACATTACGCCCGCCCGACTCACTACCAAATCATTTTGCTTCCTCACTCACGTTATTCATCCTTTATTTAGGACTCCGCTATTTCCATAGAACATAACTCCTCCTACATACAAAGGAAGACCATTAAGAACGCAAAACAAACATATTTAGGAAGAACAAACAGAGAATCGGTATGCAGGTTCGTTTTAAAAACACACGACTCAGTATTTCAAGCCGTATCCGCCGGCGAAACAAAGATTCCGAAACTAACTTCCACTAGCATTGTGTAAGGCACCTGAAAACCGCGAGCGCAGTTTCGAAACAAGCATTGCACAATTTTAAACAAAGGTATAGACGGGACGAGGCGGCATTACCATAAACTGCGACTCGGCGGGGGCGCAAAATTGCTTTTTTGAACTTCCACAATGTTACCACTATTAGGAGTTAAGAAAAAGTTGAATAAAGGTGGCGAAGAGACGGCACGCGGCTGTGACGGCGTAATCACATTCCGGCCCCGAGTTGTGTTAGTCGATGCAGAACGAATTCACCTCCACCTGTTTACAAAGCTTGCGTGCAACTTTGCCACTCGAAACGCAAGATAAGTATTTACGTAACTCACTGTGACTCCCGCCAATGTGCTTTTTAGCAATTCTACGACTCTGTAATACTTAAGGCAGTAGATATGAACCCGCTTGCTTGCTCATGCCAGACCATCTAAAATAAAATTGTTTCAAATGGCTACTTAGTGAATTCTACTTTCTAGAATTCTTTCTTTATTTTTATTTAATAGGGGTATAGATAATGTATTTTATTCGAACACAAGTATGGTATGATGAAACAGGAAATTTTATATTGTTTAATAATCAAAATGTGAATTATTTTTCACTACAATAGACTAAGATATTGATAGAAAATAATTTATTTTATTTTATCAATTGTTTTAATGACTACGTATTCGCAGTTGGAAACAAAAGTGAGTTCACCTATAAAAGACCGGATCTACTCAGTTCCGTTCCACTTGTATGTAGTGCGTGAACATATTTTATCTGTTCCCTATACTTTAGTAGGGCCGGCAATTATCAGCGGCGTGTTCTATGGTCATAACAAAGACCCTTAGTTACATTCTATCGGGTAAATGGTGATAAAAATCCGCTTACATTATTACAAGCACGGTAATTAAAGTTTCAACAAATCACCGCGGTCTACCTATCATTTACTATCTTCAATGGATAATATATGTACATTTATCACGCTATGTTACGATCTTGTATTTACGATTTTTTTAGTAATTGAAGAACAGTAATGTGCTTTTTTTATAACTTCTGAGTCGTTTGAATGAACTAGATATCTTAAAATGTTGTCTAAACGGACAAGATTCTTTTGTAAAAGAAAATATGCTAAAGAATAAAAATAACGAAATATTTAAGCGTAAGATAAGACGGTCAAGAGATTAAGTCCGATTTTTCATTTCCCCTAAAATGATTCAAACAATTTACCGCCTTAATTTGAGATTAGAAAATATCCGTTACATTTTATGTTCATTAGTGTTGAAACATAAACCGGCATCTTGGCCTTGCAATTAGGGGAAATAATTATTTGCACAGTAAATATGAGGATTTGCCAATAACTATATAGAATTTGTTGGAAACGTCGTTTGTATTAAGTGGACTATTACCGTAATTGCTTTACGGCACTGCTTGGTAATAATTGAGTCGGGATTGTCATTACGACTCTATAGGGAGTTGAGACAATGACTTTAAATAATTGTATACAATCCAACTTTTTATTTATGACACTTATGAAATTAGTTTTAATAACTAACCAGTTGTTAACTAATAATACTGGCGGTTTTTAAAAAAAAAGGTATGCTACTTGTATTTTCCTTTTTACTTTTTTATATTTAACAAATCAGAAGTGAATACAAAAAGCATAAAGAAGAATGAGGTTAAGACAAATAAACCTGTGTAATTGATTATTTTTCTTAAAGTTTAACTATATTCAATAATATTTTTAGTATGCGAGAATGTGTTACACGTAGACATGTAAGATAAGGATATTTATTCAGTGTGTAAGCGGTGAACAAATTGTTTGCTCTGAAGCTCTCTTTACCTGCGGCTCGGAGTTTTCATAACGTACGTAGCCGCGGGCGCGTCGGCGACAATTTGTAAGGCGCGGCTCACGGCTGAGGATTTGCTGACGTGCTTGTAAACATATTTTTCCTTTACGAGACGAGGGCGAGGCGGGTAACGTCTCGCCGCCTGGCTTGTCTTTTAAACTCGCTCGGATGCCGTATTATTATAATTCTCAGTTGCTTACCGCTTTACGGGAGACGAACGAATTTTTAAAACTACATTTTAAAATGCACGCTACATGCTACGGATGTTTTTCTCGTGACATTTATTTTGTAGTGGTAATAATAATATCAAACGAAATTCTAATCATAGTAAATGTTTAAATTAGTACTTACTGATGTTTCGGACTAATTAATCGTGAGCAGATAATTATATTTAGTTGAATTTTATCATCTTTTACTTTGAGAAAATTGTAAATTGTTTCATGCATCTTGATCTTGCAGATTTCATTCAAATGCAATTCTATTTTTCATTGAAAATGTCGTCGTTATCGACAAACCGTGTACAATGTAAAATTGCTAGAATCGGAGCATGTATAAATTGCGAACTTCCCGAGTTTTACGTGTTTGTAACCCGAGGCATTGTGAGATGCAACAAGAGACTCTACATGTGTAAACATGTTACATTATGTTATATTTACCTGCATACATCGTTACCGACATGTTTATTCTAACATACTTGAGGATAAATATTGACTTAGTTTGACACTATTTTAGGAAGCAAAATAAATAGCATTACTGTACAAAACTAAATTTGGTTCTACTCTAATTTATTATTTACTTATTACAGTCTTACTAATATTATAAATGCGAAAGTTTAGAAGGATGTAAGGATGGATGAATGTTTGTTAGAGTTTGTAGCGTAAACTGCTAAACCAATCTCGATGAAATTTGGCATCGATGTAGGGGATAGTCTATAAAAACACATATGTATGCTACTCACTTTTGTCATTTTTAATTCCACGCGGATGGAGTCGCGGGCGATAGCTAGTTCTTTATAAGATTTAAAAGATCTCTTTAATATTTTAAAATGAACCTTACATCCTTACAGACTTAGTAATGTCCTGTAAATGTTAATCTTTTTCTTCCCAACAGGGTGGTTTATTGCCTTGTTAAGATTGTTCCACGAAATATCTATTAGTTAGTAAGCTTTTTTTAATAATTTATTTGAAATTAAAGAAAATCATAAGACGATAGGAGTATCAACAACTATATGTAATATAGAAATTCACAAAGATGATAGGACCATTGAAACTTTTATTTCATGGTTATGTCTACAGTAACCATTGTTTTCCCTTCATTAGTTATTTACTACGTTTAAGGCTGCCTTTATTCTGTCTCGAGATCAACAATGGACTCGCCGAATTTACATGTGTGTAGGGAAATACTTCAGGGGAAAAATTACTTACCTACTTGGCGAATTGTTAGCAATATTCACAAGTTTTTACGATGTTTGCTTCTCGCTCCCCCAGCGGATCACGTGAATTTGTCGCATCTGCGTACCGTGTGAGCGGTCATATTTTATCTTTTGAAATATTTTAACGTTAAAATATGTTTTAACGGAATGTACAATGAATTTCTTGAAGATCTTTCTTAGTATTCTCTTGTTCACGAACTTTTATCTTGTAAGGTTTTATTTTTAAATTGCACGATAAAATTTTATATTAATGGTATTTTCTGAAAATAATCAAGAAATAACACAAAGGGTGATATGAATTGGTGCTATTTTAGAAATAAAATTATTCATTTGAATTATGTTAAATTGTCTGATAACAATGTTATCATGTTTAAACATTGAATATCTTGAAGTGAAAAAAAAAATATTTCGTAACGAGGTGTTAATTAGAAGGACAAAGGTAATGGCTATAAAATAGCGTAGTCGCTTTCCGTTACGGAGTTTCCGTTTCCGGTATCCTCATCTGAACATTCCGATTCACCTTCTGAACCCTCACCGGAAAGATCTAGACAACATTTAACACGAATGCAGGTCTAAAACACCTCGTACACAGCTTATAATGCAAATAAATGTATATCAATACAATACCAAAGATATTAAAAAATATAGAGTAGGCAGAGTCACTTTACTTAAGACATTTTTCCCATCTCACTAATCTATTGATAGCTTCAAATCCAAATTAAAATTAATTTATTTTGTGACACTAATATTGTTAAATGAATTAAAATAAAATACAAAGACATGAGGTGGTACTAAACTTTTTTTTTTATAACAAGGTGGCAAAGGAGCAAGCGGCCACCTGAATCCGCCAAACTGGCGAAGCGACTGCCCATAGACATCCGCTATAGCGGCTTTACCTCCCCTTAAGCGACGGAGACGCACATAAGATGTTTCCCCTTCCTATCCGTCTCCACAGTCAAATCCACGTTTCCTTCCCATCCTTTTCTTATAAGAAAACGGGTGGGAAGGAAACGGGACTAAAGTTGGGCCTTGACAAACTTGACAACATACTACCTTTCAAAAAAGTTACCGGTGAAAAAATGTTAGTCTAGTCTATACATTTCTTAAATGTTTTTGTTCTATACTATTGTAAAGAGGAAAGATTTGTATTTTTGTATGTATTGAAATAACTCAAAAATTACTGGACTGATTTTAAATATTCTTTCATTATTAAAAAGCTATGTTATCAGTAACATAGGCTATATTTTTTATTATTTTAATTTCACGCGGACGAAGTAGCGAGCAACAACCAGTAAAGTATACAGGGTGTGCTAAACCTGGTATTGTAATTAAAATTTTTTTTTCTATTTCATACCATAAATCAAAGTCAAATGCCTTGTCCAGACAGAGAAAAGACACTGTGTCCCCTACCCTGTCTTATGCAATATACTTACATTCTTCATCACTACCTTCTCCGTCACTCAGTTCAGCGGAGGGACCTAATTTATCTTTCATCGTCTTCTTATTTGTTGAATCTCCAAGACTGTTACCTGTGAAACGGTAGAAATTGGTAGAAAATGGTAGAAATTAGTAGAAATACAGGAATCGTCGACAATATCAAAATTACAAAATTGGTAGAAAACGGTAGAAATTAGTAGAAAATGGTAGGAATTCTTAGAGATATAAAAATGGATAGAAAACTGTAGAAACCAGTCAAATTGATAAAAAAACGGTAGAAATTTAGGACATGTTAATAACTTAAAAAAACAAATTTGGTAAAAATTGGTAGGATTACCCGCCAGCACGACTCTGGACAGTCTATCGGTAGAATCAGGTAGCGATGTCACAGCATCTACCACCTCCATACAAGCTTCGCGTCCTATCTCATTGTGACTTAGGTCTACCGACTGAAAATTTTAAAAAACACATTTATATATTAAACAGCGGTATATAGACAAAATATATAGCTTATATCCCTCTATTATATAATATCTTCATATTAATAAAAGATTTTGTAAAATAAAATCAGCAGTTTTTATGTTTATCTGTTACAAACATAAAAAAACTATAAAATTCGAATAAAAACATACAATAAAGTCGGTAAAAACATCAGTTAAAATGACATATCGGTTATAATGACCGTGTGTAACTGTACGTTGTTATAACCGGTTTTAAACTCACCTCCAATAACATGGAATTATCTTTGAAAGCTTTGGCAAGCGCCTTAGCGCCTTTACTCTTTAATAAACAGTCGCCAAAGTTGATTGATTTTAACTTTTTTAACCTGCAAATAAAACACATATATTGAAACTAGCTGTTGCCCGCGACTTCGTCCAATATTAAAATAAAATGAAAAAGATGGTAGTAATTGGTAGATACACATTGGGTAACAAATAGCAAGAAATTGGTAGTAAACGGTAGGAATTGGTAGTTATTGGTAGAAATTGGTAGTAATCGGTAGGAATTGGCAGAACACGGTAGGAATTGGTAGAAAACGGTAGAAACTTACCCAGGTAAAGCAGAAGCGATCGCCTCAGCGCCTTTAGAGCCGATAGTATTATCGTTTAAATTCAAACAGCTTAGATTGGGATTATTTTTGAATGCCTCGGACAATGCTGACACACCCTTATGGTATATACCATTTTGTGGCATCGCTATCTAGACTAGATGTAAGTGCGGGTTGGTTGACTTCACACATATTCTTTCTTCGCTGATATGTGCAGGTTGCATCACGATGTTTTCCTTCACCGTAAGAACGCGGGGTAAATTATGTACACATGAAATTAGAAAAAATCGAAAATCACAATGGTACATGGCGGGATTCGAACCCAAGACCTGTAGATTACAAGTCAAGTGGTCAAACCCCTGAGCCACCGAGGCTCTCAATTTACAGAATATACGTTTATTAAGCTTACTAGATTTTACCCGCGACTTCAACCGCGTGGAATTAAAAAACAAAAGTGAATAGCATATCTGTTCTTCCAGACTATTCTCTACATCTATGACCGATTTCATCGAGATGTGTTCAGCAGTTTAGACAAACATACATCTAAACTTTTGTCTTTATAATATTTAACATTAACTTTATGTTCATATTTCATTTAATTAATTAATGTACAATTTAATTTAGTTATAAAAAAATTAAATAATGAATACGTACTAATGAAAAACATTAAAGAATTGGTTATTAAAATTAAAGTTTAGTTTTTACTTGATATTATTTAATTTGAATTTCACAAGAAAACTTTTCTTTTGTTAAAAACTTCGACTGAAAGTTGTACAAACTACTAAATAAATATAAGCAATATGAGAGTACAAGACAATATAGAAATATTTTTAATACTGGCTTCGTCCGCGTGGAATTAAAAAAAATACTTAGAAGTATACATGTTCTTCGATCTCCTAAAACTGTGTTGAACAAATCATCCTAATTTTCGTATTGTTAATTATAAAAAGATTTTTATTAATTTGCATTATGCAATAAGTTAATTGTCTATTATTCAATATAACAACAAACAGTTTCGGTTCATCTATATAAAGTCTTGTTTGTCCGCAACAAATCTGACCTCTGCCTAACAAATATTTACCCTGTAGGAAAACCAATTTTCCTTTTCCCTATATTTACGAAACTACCACTTACGAAAACAGAGGTCGGTAAACACATAATGACGTTTGTGTTAAAAAAAAAATGGTTGAGTTTTATTTTATAACGACTCCGTCCTCGTGGAATTAAAAAAAAAGAGTAGCCTAAGTGTTCTTTCAGACTATCCTCTATGTCTATGCCAAATGTCATCCAGATCCGATCACCAGTTTAGGCTACAAACTCTATCAAACATCCATCCATACATCTATCTTAAGTTTCGCATTTATAATATTACATGACTAGCTGTTGCTCGCGATTTCTACGCGTTCAATTAAAAAATAATAAAAGATATAGCCTATGTTACTAACAAATAAATTGTCTTTCTAATTGTGAAAGAATTTTTAAAATCGGTCCAGTAGTTTTTGAGTTATTTCATTTCCGTCTTCCCATTTCCCTTTAACTGGAATTCCTTGTTGATTATTCCCCACTGTATTCAAAGTTTCAAATCCAAGTTCGGTGTTAGACGCTGTCGTCTCAATGGCACTGACTTAAATTATCTGTGCGGACAGCGGCGCCCGGACTGATGTATAGTAGACACAATGACAGACTTACTTAATGTTTAACCAAAGATAT
>JAOCNA010000027.1:3303106-3313318 GCA_026546675.1 Papilio helenus | reverse complement strand
ATTAAATAAAATCACGATCATTTTCGTGCGACTAAAACGCGCCGGAGTTGGCTTGAGACACGTGACGTCAATTGTCAACATTTCATTTATTTCATTCATGACATTCACTCAGCTGTCACTACGATGTAAAAAACAACAAAGTATCTCATTGGTTCTCAGAGTTATCAAAATTCAAAAAATCGATTAAGGTGCGCAATACACTGATTTTGTTTTACACGGTTTTAGCTTGACATTAAGACCCGATCAAAACACTATCGGCAGATAAAAAGTCTGCTCGGGCTCTAAAGAATATTCAAACTCTAAAGGATTTTGGCGAACATTGAGTTTATTAGTATTAGTTCTACAATAGAAAGTAAACGAAAGTATCATATTCAAGCTTTATTTTTATTAATTTTACATAAGACCTTGTAGGTATCTAGAAGGTTTATTGGTGAATCTTCAATCGTCTGATTTGGACGCGGCGCGACGAGGCGACGGCAAACAATCAATCACCCGTTCCTTCGGAACTGTGATTACCATAAACTTGCCGTTTTACTAAGACCCGACCCGCTTCTTCTACGCACTATCGATTTGTCCGCGCCCATTCTAGCGCCTTCTATATATCAACCGCTTTTTGTGACTCCCCTTTCATTGAAACTTGCAATTGGCGACTTGTAAGAAAATTTCGACGAGATTTTCTCCGATCTTTTCTTTAAAGATTTTTTTTAGAGTTTCCTTAACTTTTTATTGAAAAGTAACTTTGAACCTTTTTATAGAGAATTCCTTTTCTTAAAAAAAAAGTTGGTAGCAATCACGGTGGAAAATTTTGGTCGTTAATGAAAACTTTTTAAAATTCTGAAAATGTTTAACCCCATAAATTTACATTTTTGGATAATCCTATCAATACAATAGATATATGATGGAATTTAACATTACGGATTAAAAGAAATTTAAATACATATATAAACATAAATACTACACAAGTATTTTCTTTAAAATATAAATCCGCTTGAACAGCAACAAACAAAAGTTCCATCAGCTTGCATAGATCAATATTAATAGTACATTCTATACCTATATTGATACAAGCTATTGCTTTCAGAACAAGCAACTAATTTCCCATAGAGTTTACGATATAAATTTAATGGTTTTAAGGCATACAAACACGCAAGTCCCATGTGACGCAACCAACTTTAAGCGAACGCAAAGACGTAAATTATAGCTCAACAGGCCCTTCCTGCTGTTAACCATTACTACTCGAACTTAAATTTGAAGCATGAAAGAAAATTAATTAATCACACGAGGCGCAGCTGAACTCACGTAGACGCGATCCAACGCCTACACAACGTTACTCAGCTTGATAACTTATACGTTGGAAACTTTATCGTAAATCTATAATAAAAATTACTGTAATTTAGGTAGGATTTTGTACATTCGACTTTAGTAATTGAAATTGTAGCTTTGCTCCGTGATAAACTAATAACAACTACTACGGCGGTAGACATCAATAATGTCCATACGTTAGGTTCTGTTCATTATCGTAACCGCGTGGCGTCTTCGTTTCCATTACCGAGGAGTTAGGAGACGGTCTACGATAAATAGCGACCCAGGAGGAGTCGAGGAACTATCGCTAAATTTCTTGCATACAATTTGGTTTACATTAGAGGTGGTGAACTCGGTCTTCTCTCGAGAGTCGTACGAAAGTCTCGTACAGATTCATGCGCTGGGAGTTACGAGCGTAGTGCCCGAACGCCACAGACCTTAATCTAGTAGACGCTGCGACACGCCACCGCCGCTGGCGCCCGCCGCCCCTATTTAATTACCACTAATTGCCACAGCTTATACTAATTAATACGTACATCATAAACTTTCTCGAAAATCTTATTTATACTCAACTTTAATTTGTTTACTATTCTGAAGAATTTTGTATAATCATCGAGTTCCAAATATGAGCATTTTTTAATCCTATTTCTGTTGGCAATTTACTTGAATTTATTAATTTCTAGTTATTGTGTGAATGCTAGAATTAGTTAAGCAACGAGTCTAGGGTATTCATGTCCACTTACAATTGCAAACACTTCTGTGTGGCGTACAAAGCGCATTTAGCTCATTTTTCTAGCAACGCTAGTTAATTCATTGTTTTTTAGATTAAATATACTACTCGATTAATTATAAATTGTATCTAATACAGTATAAGAAGGCCATCTTGAATACAAATTTAGGTATATAAATATTAATCGCAACGATTATCTATTTTACGATTCACGTTTTTCAAATTCCAAATAAATATTGCTTGTTAAGATTTATGTTTGGCGTAGGTTCAAATCTGTCGTATTGACTGACAAGGTTTGAGATAAGCATATATCAAATCTGGTTACAGTACATTATACTTTTCCAAACATTTATTAAAGTTACTAAAGAAATACAGTGTAAATCACTGTCATGTCAGCTGTGATTGCGAATGAAATTTAAGTGTCTCGAAGCATTCGGTTAACGAAGGTGGGTGTCCAATGACTTGGATCGATACCCCACAAATAGCCGCGAGCGTCTGACGCGCCCCGCGTCACGACAACCTGGCTGCAACGACGATATTAAGGGACGCAGCGCCACCCTTAATATTTAATGCGTCACAAACATTTCTACGACGCAAAACGTGCCAATGATGCATCGTAAATGACACTCGAATATTCTACACAGTCATTTTGTAATATTTTAACTAGGAATATCGTAAAACAGTAATCTAAAAAAGTAAAGGAATCGTTTTGAAATTGTTATTAAAAAATGATATTATTCCTGCTATTTATATTAATGTTTTTTCCTAAATCATAAAATGTATTATCTGTTATAGCTGTCTTTAGTTATGGTCATAAAAAAGAGCTTTACATAGATTAGGTATGGGTTTAATCTAAAAAAGTGGCGGCCGATATCCATGCAATTAAGTTTTCGCAAAATCATGAGCTAGCTAACCGTTTAAAATTAATATTGATCCAACTAATCCACTATTCGTGTCTGATTTGTATAGTTACATAGAGTTATAAAAGAGAATTATTATATTTAAATACTATTATTATTATCAATCAAATCTCATCTAGACATTCAAATCGGGGAACAAGTCGATTGAAAAAAATATTTATCATAAGACCCATTGAGGTCTTCAAGTCGTATTGCTTAGGTTTGTTGTGTACAATTTGTAAAATCACATGTAACTATAATACGTATAATAAAAAAAATGTAACATAGGAAAAAGAATACATTTAAAAACACACGAAAACTTTTAGCAAAACAATTTTAGTATTCACAGCAACATAAAGTTGCCGCATCTGCAGATTTATAACGCTTCAATTTAAATCGTTCGAAATACGTTCGCAATAAACGGCTGGGGGGCTATCTGCAGAGCATTGCAGGTAACGTTGCCGCTTATCGGCGACGGCGATGTACGACGAGTCGATCGCATATCTGATTTGAATTTTGCGCATTACGGCCCATCGCCTCTACCCCCACGGCGCCCTCTAAATAAACACTCCGCCACTTTAACATACTACGATAGAAATTTTACTGAAAATTTACGCTTGTACTTTATTCTTATTCCTTCGAACGGTTACGTAAATATGTAGAAAGCTCCCGAAACCCGGGGTGCGGCTGAGTATTTCATTATCCGTGACCTGTTGAGCGCAAGATTTGTTTCTCGTCTCGTTTATGTAACACTCTGTGCTTGGTTATCAAATTTTTATGAAGAAGTGTATGCTTTCGTATTGAAAATATACTTTTTGTGTGCTTATTTATCGGTTTATTCTTAAAACTTCATCTCGAACGCCTTATTTCTTAAGTGACTTAAAAGTCGTATACTAATGATTTTTTTCTAATCTAAGAATCTCATAACTTGGCTCCATGAATAAATGGAGGTAACGATTATGGTTACTGTGAATGAAATGAAAAAAATAAGTATTCTTTAATTAGGATCCCTTAGTAATTTTGTGCTACTGGGCAAATTTATATTGGTAGTAAATAAGCTTTGTACACTCTTACTTACTCTTCAGTTCCCACGTCCCAACTTCCATTTAACGGCAATGAGGGCAAGGCTTGCGACGCTGTGTCAATATCAAGCCGAGAGGTTCCCTGATAAACTTATCTCGCCCCTCTCCCAACCCTTTCCCTCGCCGTCTGCGTTTATCTCACGTACGTATGTAAGTATGTCTGCCTCCCGCACAACAATCTACTCGCACAATATTGCTCGTACCCACTTCTTGACTACTTTAAATAATGACAACAAAGTCGAAAACTTTATAAGATTGAATTTTGAGACTCGTTATTCGTTGCTTTTTTCTTTTATGAATTATTATCAAGAGGTTTGCTTTTCTGTTAAGGTAGAGTTTTTGCTAGATGTGATTTATATTCGTTTAAAATAGACTACAATATTTTATCCCCTTATGAACGTTGTCTATTTGGCACGTTGCCCGCCAGACCGCTACAAGAATATCAACGCAACAGATATTTATTCCGTAAGATACAAACACAAATCCATATGAAATGTAGATTACTTTCTTACACACAAAATTACTTATTTATTTTCTTTATTCAGAATTTTGTTAGCCTAGGCGTCTAAACTATGAGTATTAAGATGTTTTGTGTCGTATGAAAAAAATTGACACAAATTCTAGACTAATATGGAAAGTTTTTTTTGTGTTATAGAATAATATTTACAATAGGAATCTCCGAAAGTCAGAGCGACCAAAATGGGATTGATTTTATACAAAGCAATTTTCATTGAAATTCCAAATATACTGCTCTTAAAAACTCACAGCTTGCTTCATTCATAATATTGACATTCACGTATGAATTTGTTTAACCTTAAAAGGTTTTCACTCAAAAAATGTTGAAGCGTAAATTTAATGACTCCCCGTTCAGATTCGTGTTAATTCACCGTCATTTGCGAATATTTGACAAAGGTGCTCACGCATTAAACGCGATGTTTTCCGCCAAAACAATTTTTTTTTTTTTTTGAACTTCGAAATCAATTATATTTTTTTTTAACCACGGTACTACAAGTTAATTTTAAACCAGCATTCGATTCGGTTCGATTAATGACGGCCGAATACTGAAACGGATTTATAAAATCTTCGCATCGTATGTATCGCTTACAATCTGACAGATGTTTAAAATTGATTGGTTATTATCATTGAAGACGCTATTACATTTTTAAATTTCGATTCAATAAAAAACTGTTAGACTACAAAAAATATCGGTAAAATACATTTGAATACCCGTCTTTTCCAATTTACTTTATTACTATAACTAACACGACATAAAGTTATACCGTAGATAATGTTGAGCCTAAAAGTTTGTCAGCATACTTTACTTCAGTGGTATGAAGTTTGATTTGAACGGATCGATACGCCTCGGGGCAGCCGCCTACCGCCTAGTGGGGCTAAATACAATTTACCTTTGTTATTTTTCGTGTCATTAAACTGCGTCGCGATTTCGAACGCCCGATCGGGATTGCGAACTCTGATGCGAATTGTTTGTGAACCTTTGTTTCCACTTCGCTCGCCGGCGACGCGACATCAATTAACATCGGCTCCCCGACTGAATTTTCTTCATGGCCAACCGTATTATAGTAGGTACTGTAAATGCGAAATTATCCTCGATTTTCTAATACAATTCTTCGGGCTTTGACAAATTTTGTCCTTTTATATTTCGTTTTTCTTTTGTTTTCATCATCAGAAATTCTCTAGTTTTTATTCTCTGAAAAATAATCTACGTAATTGGTTTGAAAATCAATTGTTTCTAGACTCTGTAATGAGACTCTGTAATGCTTTAACCATAATTCTGGCCGATGATCGCTTTTAGTGGAAGGACTCTATCCAGCAGTGGGCAGATAGAGGGTAACGATTATGAGGATAAACTATAATTCTGGGATTGTGGTTATAAGAAATATACGTATATGCATTGCGTATGATATTCACTAAAGGTAAAACATTCCGTGAGTTTTCTTGAACACGTTTATTATTTAATTTTTTACTATCGTAAGACATCGGGGAGACACAGCGCGACCTGGCTTCACACACGCTTCCCCGCGTTAATGCAGAAACACATAGTTCCACGTCGGGCCAGAAAGTTGAGCAAAGTGCACAAAGTTGTGCAAAGTGTACAAAGTACGCGAACACCGCGGCAAAGCCTTCATTTGTCGGGCCGTGACATTCGCGTGACAAATGTGGACTCGGCTCTATGTACTCCGCTCGTATCTACGCTCGATGGAACTCCGACAATTGTGCATAGAAATATGAATGTACACACGCTTCACATTTTATGATGAATTCTTAGAAGATATTCCCATATTTAATGCTCATTCGAAGTTTATGTGGTAATGTGGAATAACAACAATGACATCATACTCAGCTATTATGTAATCAATATTACAGTACTTATTGTCAATATTCATTTGTTAATCGTTTCCGTTAAATAAGTGTAATTACTTTTATATCGTATTTTAAACTGATAAAATCCTTCGTATTTTCACAGCAAGTTCAAAAAGGAAGTTAACAAATTGATCCCTTCGGCTGTCTCAAACATAATTTAGGGCGTTGTAAAATATCTACTTTTCTCTAACGATTCTACTCGGCTGCGAAAATTCTATTGCTAGAGGCTTGGGTTAGCGTAGATTGGGTAATTTATACTTGCCTCCTCCCCTCCGCCCTGCGGGGGGATGGAGGTACACGCACTGGAAAGAGCCAAGATGTTCGTTACAGTCACCAAATGAATCAATTAAACGACGGTTTAATGTTTACTTTCTGTTTAAACCTAAAAAATAAAAACAGATTTTGGTAACTCTAATTTTCGAAAACATACATTAAAGCGATGATGTCCATAGCCATTTATAAACGTTTTGTTTCAGGTGGAGTGCAAAAAGGCTCAGCCGAAAGAAGTGATGCTTCCGGCAAACCTGGCAAAGACGAGAGCCGCCGGTCGCGGCGCGTACGGTGAGTTACTAGGTAGCGCCCTAGCGGCGGGCGGTGGTCTCGGCGTGCGCTACGCCCCCTACCCGGTACACGCGCCACAGCTGCTAAAAAAGTTTCTCCATTACATTTAAGGCTGCAGTTCAAATAATCAGACCAAGTTTAAAATTACCGTCTACTTTGAAAGTTTAAATTTTTCAACAGCTTTAATTAGGTAAAGTTAAGTATAACAGGAAATAGGATTACATTTTGTTACTTTCTTCGACATTATTTTACTATCGACTTCAAACTGCAGAAAATAAACAGCTACACGAATATTATTTGCACATTCAACAAATTAAAAATTATTTCTAGCATTAAATAGGCAGGCAAACTCGACATGAGGTGATTATCCTGTTCTAGACGTCTTCCGTCGTTAGTGAAAAGAAAAAGATAAACCGGTACAACGTCGTTGATAACGATACCTTCACCAACTTACTTCAAATCGATTCGTTATCAATAAACCAAAGCGTAACAACACTAACGAGTTATTTTGACATGCGTTACATATTTAATGCTATAACAGTTACGTAAAACAGTGATTAACTATACGATAGAAAGGTGTCGATGTAAATACTTTTATTTTGAAACCAATCGACTTACCTAACAGTTAGGTAAACTCGCGAACTAAGTTAATCTCAACAAGTTGCTACCAAAACTTCAAATGTTTTTTTGATGATGATAATGATTTCTATTACAAAATTTTAAAATGACAAGTTTTCTTGATTTTTGCTTGCAAGATATATTGTAATAATATAAGACGTGATAACTAAACCTACAGAAAAAAAAAACAAATTTACTTTTAAAGAGAAAACATAATAAGTATATCTTCCAACAATTGATAGTTCCCAATTTACAAGCTGATCGACGTTTCCATTAAACTTATTACTTTAACTTCCGTCAATAAACCAATTAAGTCCCTAAGGGAGTAATAAACACCAATAACCGGGAGTAAACATCTCAAGGGAATTATGAACCAAAATAAAATAAAATTGTCATAACTCGTGTAACCTTTGAGTATTTTTTTATATAACTTTTCCGCTTATGAACTTCCATGATATTACGAATTTAAATAAAAACTAGCACCCGCGACTTCGTCCACGCAATATTAAGATAAAAAAGTAACCTATAATATGCCCGTCTATATCAGCTACTCTCCAGTGTAAGTGCGGTCGAAATCGGTCCAGCCGTTTCGGAGATTACCCGGAACAAACGCGGCTTCCGAACAGACAAACAGACAAAAAAAAATTCAAAATCGATTTTTCGTTATCAGCAACGCAAATATAATCTTCCCGAAATCTGGAATTTTTCTTTTGATATTACAGACACTCCAATTATATTAAATGTATAGATGTACTCGGCCGATTCGGAAGCACTCAACATCTTAACTCTATCATCCAAAGAATGTTACAAATTTCCATTCCCACGTAACCTTTGCGTGTATCGTATACGTCAGGCCTAGGTCCGCCTACGTAAGTGTAATGGCCGCAAATAAATCGCAATACAGCGCGCCTTTGTTTTGGTACAAGCCGGCGAACGTTGTAAATACGACCATGTGACCACAATCGTCAATCAAGGGAGTACACATTTTTTGCTGACCCTATCGAGTGGAATAAGGCCGGGAAGATGATCTTAAACAAGTCCCGTTCTAATTGAAGTCACTCAGTTAATGTTGTTTTTATTAGTTTTCTAAATCCATTTAATTTGTAATTCAAAACTCCTAGGAAACTATATATTTTCACATTCTTTGACATTGACATTTTAAAACAGCTTGATATATTAAAAACTAAAGAAGGTATTAGTTCAAACGGGATGTGGGAGCATCAGAGTGTACCGCATTGGGGATCAGCAGAGCTTAGAAGATTGAAGCTTTGAACGCGGTCAACTCGAGGTCGAGTGAATTTTCATAATTATTATATAGTTATTTTAAATGCAAAGTAATTTATGCTCAATTTTATTTAAAATCGTTAAGATATTCTTGACTATAAACCTTGTCTTCGGTGTTACAGTCACCAAGGTAAATAAATGTTGTATCATGTATGAAAACTGTCATAACGATTGCTTCTAAACTCTATAGTATAGAAATACATTCAAAGTATTTGAGATATAGGGTTTTGTATTTCAAAATATACTGCAAAATAAACATATTCGAGTTTATATAGTTATAATCCGTTCTGACGTACAGCGTTTATTTTTATCTTAACGATTTAAAATGTGGTTTTAATTGAGGCGACGGTCGCAGCTGTATTATTTACAGTAATCAAAATGACAAATAATATTCTAAATGAGTTCTTTTATGAAATTGAACGTAAAATGAAAAAAATATTAAACTATAAAAGCACGAATTGTAGACGGTGAGTATATTATCAACGAACAATCACATAGACTATATTTTTACATAAGGCAGGATATTGAAACGACATTTAAATATGTAACTATCATATTAAAGATGATAAAGCCACGCTTAATTTCCAAATTACGTTTATGAAGCAAAATGTTTAACATTAGTTTCAGTATTCGGCCTTTAGCTACCTAATTAAATTTAAAACCTAAAAAAACAAGAATAAAAAGGCTTAAGTCCTCACAAATGCGTATATTTTTTCTCCCATACGACAAATATTTTTAAATAAAATCGACTAGAAGCTATATTCTATAACAACGAACATAACTAATCACTCGTAGTTGCCATTTGTAATAAGGAAAAAGTATTAAATAAGAACGCACAAATGAAACAACTATACGACAAAATTATCATACAAAGTATCTAGTTGTAGACGTACAATACTAGTTTATATCACGTGACACAAACTCAATGTAACTCTAGATTTCCACTGCCGTAGACTTGACACATCGTCATCCCTATCATACTCTATGAAAAAAACAGAGATAACAATAACATGTATCAAGAATTTGGTGCGTTCAGCCTTGAAATATTTAAGATCATTATCCTACATATTTCTACTGGCATCCTCCTTATACAGAAATATTGTTTATATTTTGGCAACGGATGTATGGGGTAACACGAATGGATAAGATACGAAATGAGCATATTACAGGAAGTTTGAGAGTATCCCCAGTGGTAGAGAAGGTAAGGAGTAAAAGGTTAGCATGGTATGGGCATGTTATGAGAAGAGATGAATCGCATGTAACAAGAACACTAGTTATGTGTACACCGGTAGAGGTAGACCTAGAAAGAGATGGATGGATTGCGTGAAAGGTGACATGATCAAGAAGGGAGTGA
>JAOCNA010000027.1:3129784-3141301 GCA_026546675.1 Papilio helenus | reverse complement strand
TTAATATGTATCATCGATTCAATCACATTAACGAATGTCGGGTTTTGCTGCGAACTGCCTGACAAATACAAGAGTACCTGCGTAAAGCCAGTTGGAATAACTTGTTTTTACGTTTTGTTCCGACGACGCTAAGTAAATTTAGAAACGTAAAATGGCTTTTGTGACTTCACCTGACATTTAGGTAGTTATATATACAAGCAAATTAGTTGCAGATTCGGTAAATTACATGTTTCTTTGCAACCCGTCCTTCTAGATATGCTATGCGTTTTACCATTCCTTTGTTATTAGAAAAGGTTGGAAAAATAAAGTTCTAAAATAACGCCTCTGACACCTCACTCATCTTAAGGAAATTTGTCTTATAATTTAATCATACTAATGTTATAAATGCGAAAGTTTGGATGGCCTAAACGGCTAAACGGATTTCAATGAAATTTGGCATAGATGTAGAGGATAGTCTGGAAGAACACATTGGCTACTTACTTTTGTTTTTTTAATTCCACGCGGGCGACATACAACTCAAACCCGCTACACAGTTAAAACTGAATGTGTAGCGGATTTTGGGTGAATGACCTTAACATCTATGATGAAATAACAGCTTAAAGTTTTCTGCTAGAAACAATTTGAATTACCATAAATTGTTCCGCGATTATGTTAATTAAGCACAAATCGCGTAAGTTATTCGGTAATGCTAACGTGTATACGACAATGAATATGTAAATTTACTTATTACGCGTGAAGATGAATTTTGTGCCCAAATTAAAAGGATCTCCAGCTCATAAAAATAATTGGATGTATCTATATCGTACAAATATCTAACCAAAATGAAAATATCTGTGCAACTATTCCAAGCCTATTTATTAAAGTAATGAAATCTTTTACGATGGGATCTGTTCAAAAATGAATCTTGTCATAGCTGAATTATCTTCATATAAATAAACCCAACTAATTAATTTGCAAATGAGGCGGCCATTCGATTTCTATCTGATTGATATTTTTATTAAAAAAAGTCATGCTTCAAAACTCATGGACTACTTTTTTACAAAGTTTTTAACAAGTCTAGATACTTATAATGTATGTGGAATTGATACTTCAAATAATACAAACTGATATTCCCATTTCGCTAGCAATATCGTTATCTCTGTCACTCGCTTTGAAAAACAGAGACAATACAGATTGTAACATGTTTAGACCGATCGAAGTTACGTTTCTTTTTGACCGACTTCCCAAAAGAAGGAGGTTCAAGTCGTCTGTATGTTTTTTTTGTAGTATAACTTTTTTCATTTTGATGTAATGGGCGTCGCCCAGGGCGTTCACAAAGGGTAAGCTTCCCCTATAGACAATCGAAAAATATAAAAATACATGTTTAATTACTTAGAAATGATGATGCCTATAATCCTGTATGGATAAATTACTTGTCGTTTTTACAAAATTGGAGTAACAAAATATTCTTTACGACTACCCACACTTGATCAACGCTGGCGACGCCCTTAGATGTTAGAATACTATATTCTAAGGATTTTGTTTATTTGTATTACATCGTTATAAAGAATTTTAATGTACTATTTTGTTTAAAGTTTGATAAATCATGTGAGATTTTCTCTAAATATAAGGTCCATTTTTTTTTAAATGTATTAATAACTTGCGGAAAATAAGTTTAGTATCAAAGTGAACATGTTCAATGTTTTTTTATCATTAAATATTGATGTTTACGCCTACATTGTGTAACGATTGCACAAGTAATATTATTTAGCAAGTAATTGATGTCGCTATATGTTAATGGCCATATGTACCTATATGGGTTTTCACTAGCGAAAAACTTGTACAGAAACATTGACAACTCTCTCTTTATGAAAAAAAACGACGATAGCTGTTTTGCAGATAGATGTTTTTGTGTGTTTCGGCAGTGGAAACTCATTGTAAACTTAACGCAAATAATAAATACACGTTTGTTTGGAAATTTTATCGTATTTTATTTTATACAAAACAATCATTTACAAAATAAATAAGAATAATCTGCTAATGCCTTTGATACATTCGTCTAAAAAAACAGATATTCACAGTTTTAATGATGGTTATGTTTACACAATAGTTATTTGTATTGTGTCTACCCTATTTGGATAAAGAGCGCACTGTACTGTTTAATTTTTTAAATATTTATTCACATAACTACATTTAAATTAATTATTTAAGACTCATCTTCAGAGTCCATGCATTTTCTGAACGTACATTAGCCTTGTCAGGAAGTTCAATACTGGTTATACCGTTTTTGATATCCCACTGAAAGAAAACACAGTAAGTCACAAGTAACAGCATTAACTTAGAAAATATAAAAAAAAACTCGTTTAAACAAACTCATGCAGATTTCAAATTAACAAACAATAATAAAATAGGCCACTATCACAAATTACACTAACATTAAACCAAATCACAACAATTTTCTTCGCTCCTATTGTAATCGAGAAAATATTTTATAAACCATAAAATCCCCATTGCGTTTCAAGATTGCAATATAAACCGTATAAATTAAGGCAATTAAAGGCGTTTGCATAATAAATTAATAACTTAAATAAGTGGTTTAATCTGACACTTAACCTGCTTTACTTACTTGAATAAGTCCTTCGTTGCCCAAGAGCTCGATTTTGTAAACACCACTATGTAGATAAGTCGAAAGATCCTTAACAAGTAGAACATTTGTAGATGGCCAATGAAGAAGTATTGCGTATATAGCTATAACATTATCTGTGGGTTTCGGTATCGCGGTAGGATGTCTATGACTATGCTTGGTTTTACGACAAGTGTACCATACATCTTGGTTTAGAGAATCATTTTGATGTAACCATGGTGAAGTACTGTATATCGCTTCGCCGTTTATTTCTAACCAACTGCCGAGATCTAGAAGTCTTTCTTGGAATATCGGCGCTATGGTGCCATCTTGTGTTGGACCCACATTTATTAAAACGTTACCTGTTTGTCAAAGAAAATTGGTAAAACGTTATGGGTCTAAATGAAGACTGTGTATCAATTTGTTAGTCGAAAATCTGTTGTACTTACCTCCACAACTGACTGTCGATACGACTTCATAGAGCACTTGTTTTGTGGTCAGCGTGTCGTTGAGGGTCATCGGCTTGCGGAAGCCCCACGACCGGCTGTCCACTGTGAACGCGTTCTCCCATTTATGGTTCTGAAGGGAACCTGATAGAACAAAATCACATAAGTGTTGCGTTTTCAAACTAGTTTGAGCAATAATAAAACAAACAATAGTATATTAGTGAATAGTTGAATGAATAAAGTCGATAAAATAGAAATCGGTAGAACCAATGTATTTGTTCGAACTTACCAGGGTTATACCGATCAGCACAATTGTAGAAATCACCATGTTTACAAGGGATTCCAATACCCCATCTATCGTTCACCACAATCTCATTCTTCACAGGGCTCTCATTGTACAGCCAGGCGAGAAAATCTGTCGACTTCCAGTACGTATCATACGTCTCCCAATCACCATCTGACCATAAAACTGATGGTTTGTAATCATTGATTAGTTGTTTTAAATCCGGCCACAGTTTTGTTTCTGCATAGTTTCGTGTGGTGAAGTTATTCTTCTTATCAGCTTCATATATCGGATTGAACCATTCGTACAGTGAATGATAAACGCCGAACTTTAAGCCGGCGGCTCTCACGGCGGTGGACAGTTCGCCGACTATGTCCCGTTTTGGGCCAACATCGTAAGAGTTCCAACTAAAGGAACGATGTGAAGGGAACATTGTGAAGCCATCGTGATGTTTACTTGTCAAAACAATATATCTACAAAATAGAACAGTTGGTTAAAATAAAGTAACAAAGTGATTTTATCATCACGCTTTGGAAATAACGAGATGATCAGAAAGTTAAATAATCTGAGAAACATTTAAGAGAATAAACCGCTTGATAAATAACGCTCACCTAGCACCAGATTTTAAAAATAAATCGGCCCATTCGCTCGGGTCAAAGAACTCTGCTTTGAACATCGGTGCGAAGTCTTGATATGTGAAGTCCGGAGGATAATGTTCCTTCATATACTCGGCTATTTTTTTATCACCACCTACAAAAAATATCAAGCTATATGCATGGAATAGACGAGAAAGTTTTGGTAACAGTAAGTAAGTATACCTTTCCAATTACTCCAGAACCATTCAGAGAAACCGACAACTGAATAAACTCCCCAATGCAGGAAAATACCGATTTTCGAATCGTCATACCAATGGGGTAAAGGCCTCGTATCTAGATCCTTCCATTCTGGTGAATATTTTTTTGACACACGATGGCCGTTGACATGGCGGGATTCTCCACTTTCTATTTTACTATGACTACTAACCACCGAACACAGCACAAGTATACACAATAGAATTATCTTCATGATTCTGAAATATTATAAAAAAAAACTTGGTCAAGTCACAAATTGACTTACAACGTCTATAGTAGCAGGATGTTAGGGCAATTTGAGAATCACGAGAGACCGTTGACCGCCACATATATATATGCAGAATTAATAATATAAAAAATGAGGATATAGTGCCCTAAAGTTTGACTTACTAAAGGTCGTAATTAATGTAAACAATAATAATTTCTTTTCACCTACCATTTAAAATTAATAATTTGAAAGAATTACCTTTTTGCCACCACTATGAATACTTGACAATCCGTTATAAAAATAAAAATTGAGTTGTTCAAATGTTCATTTTCAGTACGAAATCCGTATAAATGCAATCCACAAAACTTTATAAAGTATTTTCTCCGTTATTTTAACATATAAATTCTACAAACTAGTCGCTTTACTGGCCACGGAGCATTAACTAATAACAATGTGGACACGCAGCCCGTAATTGTACGTTATCGGATGTAGGTACTTACATCAGACGAATTGTTATCGTACAAACAAGGGGACTTGTTTATTATTATAGGAGCATATTTATACCCATAGTGATATTATTTTCTTGTTAAGTCCGGTAAAAGTTTTAATAGGTCTTATAAACAGTCACACTTACCTTTTATTATCTATTATAAAGGAAAAAGATTTGTATTTTTGTATGTATCGAAAACTCAAAAACTACAGGGCCGAATTCAAAAATTCTTTCACTATTAAAAAGCTATGTTGTATGAGTAGCATAGGCATGTTTTAGTATTATTTTTTAATTTTACCCGGACGAAGTCGCAAGCAACATCTAGTGCTATTATAATGTTTGTTATCACGTAGATATCTCCAAAATGGATTAACAGATCTAAATTTAGACTCACTCAGACTTACTATATTTTTTAATTCCGCACGGACGGAGTCGCTGGCAAAAGTACTATTGGTATCTTAATCACTACGTATTATATACGATAAAAACACTTCACATCACTTAATACGAGGGTTAAGTGATCATTGAATGTGATAAGTTTTATAAATATGTCTCGGACGAATATTAAATAACTATATTTATTATCATTATGAGTATAATGGGAATTATAACTTAGAATAAAAAACTTAAAGAACAAACACCAAACACACGTATCTTTTCTGAACATAGGTAACTGATATATTTCTCGTTGTAAATACATTTTAGGTTATATATAGAGATTGTAAAAGAGTTCCTGAAGGTAGAAGTCACCAAAAATTAAAAACAATTAAAATATGAAATGTTTAATAAATAACTTTTCTTTATAAATCTTGCATCAATAGTTACTTGACTTCATTGCTATGGCTTTTTATTTAGGCGTAAATTTCAATACCCATGCATATTCAACGACGACGGTCGCTTTGTCTGGAAGCTTGATATACGTTAAACCGTTTTTTACTTCTCTCTGCAAGGAATACGATAATGTACAAGAAATTATAATTTAATTATCTACAAATGCAACCTACATTTATTAAATTACTAGCTTTCGCTCGCAAATCTGTCCGCATGGAATTAAAAAATAACAAAAGTGAGTAGCCTATGTGTCCTTTCAGACTATCCTCTAAGTATATACCAAATTTCATAGAGATCCGTTCAGGCGTTTAGGCTACAAACTAACAAACATCTATCCATCCATCCATCCATCTAAACTTACGCATTTATGATATTAGTATTATTAAATCAAAGTTCCAAATTCACGGACTGTCGCCCCTAAATTGAGTTACTACTTATTTATGTAGGGCAGTGTTTTATCATATTTAATACTCACAGGTAAATCGCCATCATTGCCTAACAGTTCAATTTCGTAAACAGAAGTCAGAATATGACCTGTCACATCTTTTAACAGCAATCGGTTACTAATAGGCCAAGTTAAAAAGATCGCAAATATTTTAGATACCGTATCAGTAAGTAATGGTTTTGCTGTCGGATATATTGCATTGTATGGAGTTTTTTGACATGTATACCATACGTCTGGATTAATAGAGTCGTTCTGATAATGCCAAGGCGATGTACCGTATATCGCTTGGCCGTTTATCTCGAGCCAATGACCTAGCTTTAGCAATCTGTCTTGGAATATCGGAGGTATTGTGCCGTATTGCGTCGGACCTACGTTTATAAGGACGTTTCCTGTAAAGATATGTCCTATGTCATTCAAGAATGTTTCTCAATTAAATCAAAATTGTAATATTATATTGGTATCCCTGTTTTTAACTTAAAATAAAACAGGAACAACAATGTTTTTCCAATATTCGACAGTGACAATTAATGTTTATTATAAATCGTTTATAAAACATATCAAGATGTTTTAGTTCTTTTTAAATATAGCAGCTCAAGGTCATCGGTGCGTTGTGCCCTCCCCTTGCATCTCGCTATATCTGAAATTGGTTTAATCACTCGATTCAAGTTAAAAGCCGGCAAGTTATCTGAAAACTACTGACAAACACACTTAGTTATCACTTTATAATTAATGAACAATGGATCCTTCGAAAATGATCACTGCATAACCTACAAAATGTATAACCTAATCATGTTGTTTAAAAAAACGAAGTTAAACTACCTCCGCAACTAACACTGGAGGCTACTTCGTGAAGTATTTCCTTCATAGTCAATGTGTCGTTCGCATTCATCGTTTTACGAAAACCCCACGACTTTTTGTCTACTGTGAAAGCATTTTCCCATTTATGGGGTTGTAGTTTTCCTAAAAAACAACAAACAATCAATATCATAAACAATTTCAATAATTGATATCCAAGTGTTTTCATCAGCAAGAAGACATTACTGATGTCTTTTGGCAAACTTTTAAATAAAATGTCCGAATTATGGTAATTGCTACCTAGGTACTTACCAGGGTTAAACCGATCCCTACAATTGTAGAAGTCTCCATGTTTACAAGAAATGCCTTTACCCCATCTATCGTTTACCACAATCTCTTCCTTCACCGGGCTATCATTGTATAGCCAGGAGAGGAATTCAGTCGATCTCCAGTAAGTATCATACGCCTCCCAATCCCCATCAGCCCACAATAATGATGGCTTGTAATCAATCACCAGCTGTTTCAATTCTGGCCACAGCTTCAAATTAGAATAGTAAAGAGTTTTAAAATGATTTCTCTTATCCTCTTTATACATCGGATTGAACCATTCGAAAAGGGAATGATATACACCAAATTTTAAGCCAACTTGTTTAACAGCATTCGATAGTTCAGAAACTACGTCCATTTTGGGACCGAGTGCGCACGAGTTCCAGCTAAATGAGCGCCGTGAGGGGAACATGCAGAAACCATCATGATGTTTAGTAGTTAACACAACATATCTGTGAAACACAAGATAGTTTTTAGATTACGTTCATCACTTTTTTTGAAAATTGATATTTCTTTATCATATTTAATTACTAGAGGGCATGGGTGTTGACCATTTTAAAGGTAGCCCCCCTCTCCACCCCCAAGAGTTAGCCTAAATCATCAACTAGCGACGCCCATACTAAAGGGTAATTTAAAATTGTTACCTTACACCTGCTTTAATAAATAAATGAGCCCATTTGTTAGGATCAAAAAATTCCGCTTTAAACATAGGAGCAAAATCTTGATAAGTAAAACCTGGCGCGTAGTGGTTGGTCATGAATTTCTGAATCATCCTTTCTTTTTCTAAGAGTATAAAAACGATTTAGTCATTGCTTTGTTATTTTAAAACAATATTGTTGAAAAGTTTATCATCTTACCGTCCCAATTATTCCAAAACCATTCTGAAAATCCGGGCACTGAATAAATACCCCAATGTACGAAAATACCAATTTTGGCTTCGTCGTACCATTTTGGTAATATTCTAGTATCCAAGTTTGCCCAGCATGGTTCAAATTTCTTGCATTGCTTACATTTAAGGGCAATTGTATCATTGTCTTCCCCATAACTAATCCCTACTAAATACAAAATAAACATAAACAAGGAAATCATCTATTGCATAAAATTATTAAAAATCGCGTTGTTTATTTCAAATTCGTTGATGTTGCGCCAATAAATAATGCAAAGAGTATACGACTGTACGTCAACACTCATTGTTAGGATGCGTTCAAGAATTGACTAAAAGAAAATAATTTATTTCGTGAACAACCGCCATGTTGCAATAATAGGATCCTGTGAATTAACTAAAAATAACAAAGAAAAAGTAATTAAAACGTACTCATGTTTTTAGCGACTCCAAGAAGTATACAAACATGTTTGTTGATCTTTGATCTAACAGTGCCATGGCGGGAAAAATGACAGCTTTTGGTTGTGCTTGTATTGTAAAAGGTACGGCACATAAATAAAATGTACAAAAGTTATTTCTATTTATTTTTAACAAATACAAATGTTTCGAGATCACCAAGTCTTATGTCTAAACAAATCAAATGTTTTTGCTCTTGTATTTAAAAACACAGATAAGCTTAAGTCTATAGAATTATTACATATTACAGAAGTAATACTTAAAACATAGGACTTATTTAAGAGAATAAATTCTATTAAGAAACATTTGTTTCTTTTTTACAAGAAAATAATGTATGTATTGTTTAATTACACAAGTTATGACTAGATGAAAGAAATCTGAGGATAATTTATACACTAATACACAATAAAGAAATAGACCTAATATATATATATATAAAAATGAGTACCATTCTGATTAGAAAACCAACATACTGTATAGGTATATAATGAACAAAAACAAATATTACAATGAGTAATTTAAAAGCATCCAACAAACTGTAAAAACTTATATTTAATTATTGAGTATTTTATTAAGGCTTTTACATTAATTCTAATTGTTCTTACAATTTCACAGCTTGAGATTTTAACTTATAACAGGCATTTATTCATATTTTATTATGTGCATGCTGTATTTATAGCTATAGAAATATAATCTTGCTATTATTATCCATAAGTTTGATTAAAATGTTTACAAAAATACTTACATTTAAGTAATAGTACCAAATAATGTCTTTTATTAATGTTAAAATATGTTTCATATCTGTTATCTATTATTACTCTATTATTACTTTATACAGCCAAAATACAAAATGTAGCCAAACTTTATACTTTCATTAAAACCCTAATTCATATAAAGCAATATCAACATCTTTATTGTTTAAATCGCAATTATGTATAGAATATTTTACAGTAAAAACATTACCAATCTACTGCAATTTCAAAAATTGTAATTAAAGTGCTATGACATTTTTACATTATACACTTAATTTGTTATAGTGTAGCCATCATTCTTGTCCACTTCCCCATTGGGAAGTGGAGGACACTGCTATTGGGAATCAACTTTAAAGTTGGAATAATGGCAAGGTCCATTTATAATAATTTCACCGATGCCAGTTGTAGGTGGGGCTGTCATAACAGGAGCTGTATACAATTTGCTTGAATGAAGTGAACTCGGCTGACTAGCATGAGTGAATACAGTGCAAGTAGTCGCTTGTTCAACCCGTCCTTCATTCATCATACCCATTTTAACCTCAAATATAACATCTTGTATCTTTTTCTTAGCAACAAGCAAGTTTTTCTCACCTTTTAATGATCTTAACTCGTTAGCTATGTATTCTCCAAATACAGAAAACTCATCTCTGTGTCTCGGTGATGATTGGTGTACTATCTCTGACTTTACTGGGTGAAGTACTTCTGTTCTTGCTACTTTGTGAGGTGGGGATAAATTAAACAGTTTGCAGTCCGTCAATGCCGATGTGGTGTCACTCTGGCTAGATATGCTGTCTGGTAAATCCACCTGTAATTTAAACATTAATTTGTTTTAATTGTAAGCATAATTATTTTGCAATATATTAGTTTAATAAAATAATATATAGAAAACAATGTTGATAAGTGGGAGCTTCTTTTAGTTATAATATGTGTTTAAAGTCAATACTTACAGATTGTAGTATTTTGTAAACTTTACTGGAATCTTTCATGAAATGAAGATATTCATAAGCATACCAATTACTGACATATCTATCGTTAGGATCCTCTGCATTAACGCGCGCTTCCTTTGCAGATTCCCTATTGTACTGAGTTCGTAAATGCTGTATTTTTTTTGTTGTATCAGGCACAGATATTCCTAATATATCAGCAATAGCACGTAATTCTTCTTTTCTTTTCTGTTTCTCTCTACGAGTGTCACATAATGAAGGGTTCCACAGGCTTGCGTTCACTTGTAACAACTCAATTAGTTTCAAAGTTTTGTCTTTAGTCCACTCCCACTCCATCGTGCGATTTATTATTCGATAAAGTTAACCACAAATCCTAACTGTATGAACAGTTTACGATCGATCGTGAGATAGTTTGCTAAACAGCGTTTGTGAGTCGCTGATACTGCAGTGTAGCAAGATGTTGCGACGCGTACATTGATTTGTTAGTTGACAGATCTAGTGTTGTCATTACTTGTTACTGAACAAGTTATTCAATTATGTTCTCGACCGGTACAGTTAAGTCCGAATTACTTTTAAACAACATTTAAACCGATTATCTTACATTTGATTTAAGATTATTTTAATTTTTTAACGTGTTTCGTTTAGCGCCATCTATTTTTCTGCGTTAAAATGACAAAGACTTGTAACGGCTTGTTTTTATATAACGGAGAGCTTCTATCGTGACACCTTTATAATAACAATATTACTTCTCATGTATTTTAAAAATAAAATGATAGCTATGTTCTTCGTATGCAAGTGAAACGCGTTTTACAATAAATGGTAAAAATAGAAGTTACTGATATGAAAAATAGACAACTTTTTACCTACTCTGATATATCCTGTGCTCTTTTACCGTTAATAAATCTCTTATTTACAGTTAACTCGCTACTTTACTTGTTAGTGTAAATTAGGTTAACTAGAGTAAGTCTTGAGACAGTAGGAGCGTGTGGATTTTTATAACGAACTAGCTTTCGCCCGCGTGGAATTAAAAAAAAAAAAACAAAAGCAAGTAGCCTGTAATCTTCCAGACTATCCTCTACGTCTATGCCAAATGTCATCGAGATCTGTTCAGTAAAGCTTTTTTGTGTTTTTTTTCTTTCGAACGGAATAAATAGTATCCTATGTCCTTCTCCTGGCTCTAAGCTACCTCATCACCAATTTTCAG
>JAOCNA010000027.1:3067021-3079759 GCA_026546675.1 Papilio helenus | reverse complement strand
AACGACTGGGGCTACTCTCAAACTTCCTCTAATATACTCATTTCGTATCTTATCCAATCGTGTTACCCCACACATCTATTTTTTTTAGCTTACTTTTAATGTAGACTTTAATAAATTAGTTAAAAAAATTGCAATTTCAAGATCTTAGTGAATTTACTGACAATAGTTATTTTTTCTAAATATTATTTGTAGATGAGCTAGAGACATTGTAGAGAGCATTGTTTACGGCCGCTGCGCTGTCGCGGCCTCGTTCCGTTCCGCTGGTCGTCGCGGACGCCTCGTAAGCCTCGCTAGCTTGTCATAGAAAACTGAGTTTCCACCGGCAAAAAACTTAAAAGAAAACACAATGTCATTCCACCTTTAAAACTGAATTAATAATATTTTGCATTATTATAATGCCGTTCAGATTGTAAACGTCTCTTTCGACGTATAACCATCATTAAAAAAACTATTTTCATTAGTATTAAATAACTAGGAGCGTTGAAATGTACGGTACCTCATATAGGTAGGTAAAATTACTGCGAGAAAATACTAAATATTATAAATATATTAACATATAGTACCACTTCACATAATTAACTTTCTAAGAGCCTGTAACAAACCGTATTTCAGAAGTTGTTATCTATTTTAAATCTCTCACTTTATCAGGACACTAAATTACACTATTAAAGGGTATCGACAAACAAGTTAATGGTACATATGAGGTAGATGTTTGTATGTAGTTTGTATGCGGCGGTCGCGTGAGTCAGGCGCGGCCGGGCGGAAAGCGTTGCGCAAACAGTAGCGGCCCGCCACAGCGCACTCCACACAGGGCTGACACTACTGCATTGTGAATACTTAAAAAGGTTTTTATTTCAAAATGTTTTTCTTCACTTGTCGTATCTTTTTTAACAAAAATTTTGAGCACATTTTTGTCTATTTTATTGTAGCATTCAAACACTAGGCTTGTGCTAGGATATCGTTTATGACAATATTCGAATGACGGAATACCAACCAGCCCAAGTGATCGGAAAGCCATACTTTGAATCATTACACTAATAGCTTATATTCGTTTCTTTATCAAAACAATAGTAAAATACAACATATATTGTTTTTTTATTTGATTGTACTTTTTTGTTAACCAGTGAGTCTTTGATATATGTTTATTTATGTACAATACATTTACCAGCTAACCTCGCGAGTTTGACCTTATTGTATTAGTGTGTAAGTTATTTCCACTGTCGAGGTCGCGTCTGCTAAATTAAAATGTTGGTGTTCGACTCAATATTTTTGATTTGGTCCGTGCCAGCCCTGTGTGAGCGTCGGCGCCTGCTATTGTTCCTGTGCGGCGTGAAGGGGAAGGGAGTGCTGACTGCCGGCTTACACTCGCCTACTTACTCTATTGCTGTAAAGCATTTCGTCATTAATTGCAATCCAATTATAGCGGCCGACTGATGCACGCCACGCGACGATCACTGCGTACCAGCCTTTGTATAATGTAACAAAAAATATGATATATAGGTACAAAGTATATAATATACACCTCTAAAACTAAATCTAACTAAACTAAAACTAACTTATAGTCATCGTTAGTGATTTGCGGTGGTTTTTATTAGTAAACTAATTAACTTAATATGTTTTATAATAATAACAGAACATTATTTCCATCCTAATCATTATAGAAAAGAAAAAAAAAATTAAGAAACCCCCAACCATTCCTACTAGAACATAGTTGTTCTCCCCCATATGTTTTTAAGCAGTTTTCAGTTTATTTCAAAAAGAAACGTCAGTATTATGAACTAACGATTTGTTTCATAATTGAATTATTTAAGTTTAGTTAAGGATTTTGTTGGATTTTGCTCATCGTAGCCTTTTCAAATTTGTTACGCCATTGTATCTAAATGAGACCAAAAACATACAAGAATCACGCATTTTAAGTACCTATTTATTGAAATATTGTCGTCTCAAAAAAATAATAAATTCATTTAAGACTTAATAAATTAAAAATTAATTAGCTCCGACTGAAGTACTGTAAATATACAGCTGTTAAAAGGCAATTATTTCACCTGCCGTGTCACTTAAGGCTTAATCCGATTAAAGTCAGCGAACCCAGCTTTCAAAGGTAGAATTTGTTCGGAATACTTTAAGTCTTCCAGTTTTAAACAGTTTAATTATTTATATACAAAACTAGTAGACTTTACTGATAGGTTAATATTTAATGTAACCGGATGAATGTAAGGATTTAATCATAAATAAACACGACACATGTTTTGACGTAAACTCTGGGAGCATTTTCCAAATATGTGAATACGTAACGACGTATTTAGTTTTTCTGCCCCATTTTGAGTAATTCCGTAGTTATTAAAGGACTTAAGTCAACAAAGCGTATCACATAACAACACCTTCGCGAGCTAGAAGCAATCGCCTGACAGGAGACGACGCAAAACAGACGGCGTTGCGATCACCCGTGTTGAAGGCTAGGATACTTTTCAGATTGCTGCGTCAGCGCAGTTAGTAAAGAAGTCTCTTAGTTGAAACCTAACCGTAATTAGCTATTTTTTGCATGACTTGACTTGGTAGATGACAAACTATCAAGCAGCTACCGGAATTCGCTGAAATTGTGAATTGCCCATGTGCAATATATCCACATTTTCGTTGCGTTGCTTACCTTTCTCAAGAGAAGACTGGAACGCATAGAAAGAATTGCCTACACAGGCTCTACTACTGTTAAAAGCTAATTAGCAGGCAAATAAATCTAGAGAGTTATTGTTGATACTTCATTCATGCAATCGTATACGTAGAAAAACTGATTAATATGTCAAAATGTTTGACATTACATCCATAAATAAATTGACCAGGTTTTTAACATGATTATAATCTATATCTCCGAGGTCCGGCTCGGAATCTGCCTCGTCACCGTCACCAGCGCCTCCTGTTGAATCAATTAGTCAACAAACTGCGGCAGCGACAGCCCTGCGCTCCTCAGAAAGAGATAACATCGCTTGTCTCGCTCGCACGGAACTAGTGACAGGACTTTTAACAAATTTATCCGGTTATTAGCTGTGATTATATTGATATTTGTTTACGGTATTCACTATTCCTACTTTTATTGTTTTTTTTTTTAATAAGAATATCTATTATATTATTGTTTGTTTAAAGCAACCGTTCTGATTGTTACATGTAATTACGAAAATCATTTAGAATTTTTGGATGCTTGTTCCGCAGCCTAATCGTAAAATGTTCAATCACTTTTCGAGATGTAATTAGATCATATTCAAAAGTATTATAGGTCAATTTACATAAACACAAAATCAAATTATATTATATATTAGACAGATCTAATATACCTAAGTATAATGAGAGACGAAAGATTTGATCGGTTGAAGCTATTCGCTTCCAAAATAACAACTCTGGTTTGTTTCTGGCCGAGGTTTACATTTCTTTAGTTCTTTTCTTCCAATCAGGCGCGATTCTACTGATTTTTTTCTACGAAATTAGGCAACAGTAATACTGAACGGGACATATCCGGGAAACAACAAAAGTATGTTATCAATAGCTTTTACTGGCGTACAATGGAGACAATGACGATGCAATCAGTGAACAATAGAGAGGCGCCGGTAGCCACTTAAATAACACGAGACCACACCGCTAACACCGTTTTTATTAGACAATTTAACTTCAACACAACTAGTAACTAAATTAACAGTAACTAAATTGAGCAATCGAACACCAACTATTACCAATTAAGATTTTTGTTTTTAATGTTTTGTGTACACGTGCAATAGTAAGTGTGATGGTGAGGTAATTTTGAAAATAATCGAAATAATACGAATTAAAGACGGCTTAACGTGCCGTCAGACCGACACCGAGATAAACTGTATTTAATTCATATTTGATAATGTCCCATGAAAGTTTAAACAGATTAACAACTGAAATAAAATTATAAAACTCAATAAACCAAGTGTTTTTCAGCTGAGGAAATCCCCGACCACGATTAGAAATAGAATCTAGTATTTACTATATTTGCAATTCCGATCTTTAACTAACTGCAATTTAATTACATTTCAAATATTTATTAGTTCATGACAGTTCAATTTCATTTATATAAATGCTTCCCCATTGTATTAATATACCTAGCTAATTTAAAAATGTTGTCTAGTTTAAAAGACCTCGATTGAAGTTTATATCTCGCGTCATTTACACCATAGACTGTCAATTACTTAATCTTAATTGAGAAGTTGTCAATAGATTTAACTCGTAGTCTTATAAAATGTCATCGTTATTTCCTCACGAGTGGAGACGTGAAGGCAGCTGCACGGATGCCGATAACGACTGATAACTTATCAGCCGACGGCGATATCTCGACACCTGGTCTCAGGCGCCACGTGCTGTACATACCCACACTTATCTGACTTCACAAATTATAATTACTGTTTATTTAAATGCAAGATGGCAAACAGATTTTATTGTTGTGCCTAGTTGTAGGCGCAATTACAATTTGTTTTAACAATGGTAGAGTCCGCTAACTTCTTTGCAGGAATGGGCCGGCTCGCCTTGACGATATCATGGATTGTTCCCACTCGACGCCTGTCTTCTGCGTGATGACTGATGAACAGACAGAAGCCTATCTTTAGTTCTCTTCCCCTTTCCACCCTTTTCATACAAGGGAAGGATGTCAAGGGGAAGTCGATTTGGCGGGAGATGGGACGCATATGCGAAATTTTCCGTGTCTATGCGTCTTCTTTCCTATTGATTATTGATTATGATTATAAACGCGGCTGTCTGTCTATCGGTAGGGATCGCTGCGTTGTTTTAGCGAATTTTGGTAGCCGCTTCCTAGCTTGTCACCTTATGCTTTAAAAAAGGGGCCAGAATTACTCTTAACATCACCACCACAAGTTTGAGCTTGTCTCACTCTTTTTTTGACGAAACGGTAAGAATAGAAGACTCTAGTTAACTATCTTATACTGCATGAGAAAATCATATAGTTATCTTTCGTTTTCTCGAGAAAATACAGACAACCTGTATTAGTTAATTATAGTTAGACACTGTTTAATACGCGTTTTAACTCTGACTGTGTTCGATTGATATCATGGACGTCAACAACATATATTATTTTATTATGTATTGGTTACGGTATATACCTTAATTTTTGTTAGCTAAGACCGCATTTCGCAAGCCTAGACATTTTTAATTTTATTCAATCGTCGAAAGTAAACCTTATAGTTCGATGAATTGCTGCACCTAAAAGCTAAAATCTTTTTGAATTTCCGATCGGCATTTGTTTAACTAGATGCACTATTGTTTAAATAAATCATTTGATTATAACTTTTATGTCACCAGTTAAATAGTGAAACGTAAACACGGAAAGTGTTAACTGCTATTAAATTGTAATATTAATAGTTATCGTGACAAAAACAATTTAATATTTTTGAATTTCTTTAACGAGACGCACGTTTTACTCATTAGAATATACGTTGATAGATTGTTGTTAAGTGAGGCCTTTTGATGTATACCTTCATTATACAAGTTGTTTAAATCCATAGCTGGTTTAACTATCGCTTCATTTGTCTTGACGATAGCCGCGTCAATTATAATGACTATAATTAATTTGTCACCGAATGTCTTTTACTGTTTTGGACAGCGAAACCTGGGGAAGATATTTCGCGTGTTAGTTATTAATACTGCAAATACTTTCTTATTTATGTAACGTAGTTGTAGATAGAATTTCGGTTTAAGGTTATGGATTGGTGTTATTTATTTGTAAAAAATGATATCTACTGTATTTTGGTTATAAATTTGTATTAGCGACGTAAGGGTTTGTATTCAGAATTCTGGATTTAAGACTATCAGGCACGTAAATAAAGCGAGGAATTAAAAAAATAATTCCTGGCCGTGAACCGACTAAGTAATTTAAAAATGTGTGTTTAGCTACGTTTATTGTATTCTCTAATATCAATACTAGTGATTTGTTTAGTTTATTTTAAAAGCGTTTAGCTATCTTCTAGGGAGCAATAAATTAATCAATAAGTAGTAGTTAGTAGTAATTACTAATTCTATACTTTGTCAATAACGAGCGTGGTTTAATTTACCTGCAAACTTGAATATAAAATGATAATCTTACTGATATGATTGAGTATCAGTTGCTAATTTGTTTTAGTTATATGGTAAGTTGGTTTATTTATGATGATGCAGTTGAGGAGATACGTAAATATGGTGAGTTCGGCGGCGGCGAGCGGATCGCGGAGTCAATGACTGGCGCTGCGGTGCGCTGTCGCTGTCGTTCGTCCAGATTAGAAACGCGCTTTCTACCGGGAGGCGGCCTCACTCGATGCGACGTTGCCAGCCCGCACACTGACGTACTTTTTAAGACTACTCACTGCCGAAATCAGTAATGGATCCTTGAGATACGAAAATTATTTTAATTATGTATGAAACGGTATACACAAAATTTTTCCTTCGGCATCAATTTATTATCCGTGATTAAATATTGATGGAGATTCAATGGTTGATACCGGCGTTAGAGACGTGGATTTCTAAATGAAGATATTTGTTAAATCTATAATCTAAAGATTTTTATTTTTGTATGTATTGAAATAACTCAAAAGGTACTGGGCCAATTTTAAAAATTTTTTCACCGTTAGAAAGTTAATTTATCTGTGAGTAATATAGGCTAAATTTTTTAATTTCACGTGGGCGTAGTCGCGAGCAACAGCTAGTCTTATATATAATTAAACTATTACTTCATCAATCGAATGTTGCCTATACTTTCAGCAGTAACAGAATCTTCTAAATACGTCTAAAATGTCAATCTTACTAATATTATAAATGCGAAAGTTTAGATGGATGGATGGATGGATGGATGTTTGCTAGAGTTTGTAGCCTAAACGGTTGAACGAATCTCCATGAAATTTGGCACATATGTAGAGCATAGTCTGGAAGAACACATAGGCTACTTTTTATCCCGGAAATAGTTACGGTTCCCGTGGGATGCGTAGTTTTTGTTATTTAGAAAGTTCGTATGTTTTCTAATACCACACGGACGAAGTCGCAGGCAACAGCTAGGTATACAATAATTATTGTATATTTATTGATATATCAAGTCATTGACCTTAATTATAGCGACCTGCTAGCCTAAATATTTGCAAGGAAACCAACATTAAATAATACCTGTATTTATTTTAGCTACATTAACTTTTTAATTGTAAACATCATCTTTAGCTCGGAGCAACATACTAAAAACGAAATTAGGTACAGCCTCACTTTAGCATTACAACATGTTTTAGTTTTTTTGTCTACAGTACTTGTAAGGTTCGCAAAAAAATATTAATACCACTTACTCGTAGGCCTCAGTTCCAGGTTCCCTACACTCCATGTGTGATTGCATATCCAAAACACTTTTCCATTTCTCTGGTTCAATATTTTGTAGAAGAACACATCTCAAGGTAAATAAAGCATCGTGTCTGAAATAACAAGAAAAAAATCTTGCATCATAAGAACATCGCATAAATGACGTACGTGGGACCGTGCAAATACCTTACCTGTAATAATCAGCCATATTATCAAGTACACACTCAGGGCGTGTACTAAGTACAGCACACTCCACCCCGTGATGTCGAGGGTCAACTAAACCTGGACAATTACCGCTACACACTGGCCACCCGCATCTGAAATCGACAAGGATCGTCAATATAACTTCTACAATCAGACATGCCTACAACCAGTAAGGAATAATTAAAAATAAATTACTTAGCACATCTCTCTCCGATGTCTGTGAACACAGGCTTATAACAGCCAACACACGGCATCTGCGCTTCAGAGTCTGGCATAGCTTTTGGTGCGAACACCAGCGGCTTTTCCGTCAGCACCAGGTCTCCGGGCGTCAGGTCTCTAGTCGCGACCAAATACCGCCCTAGTTCATCCGAACTTTCCACCTGGAATGCCAAAAAGTTTAAACCTTTAAAGTCAAACTAAAAATAGTATCATTTGAAGATGTTAGCCTTTCAGGTGCCAATTTAAAAATTACGAATAAAAACTTATTATACCGCCATCTGTTGATGAATTACAAAAACGTACTCTTCCATGCTAGAGTTTGTTAAATTGCAATTTAATGTAATAAAATTCCGCTAGATGGCAATATTTCTAAGATTACCTTGTACGGTGTTGTAGAAGTTGTGTCGTTTTGCCCCATGATTCTGAAATGAAATTTAATGTTGTTATTGCCGTATTTATTTACAATATATTTCCGCCATTAGTTTAAACAAATCCTTAATTTATCAATTATAGTTAAAATTATACGCGAAATCGACTTAATACTTATTAATAGGAATATTTGTAAACTTTTATTTAAATTGTTGTTCATAGAACTATTGGTAAATAGGTCTATTTAAAAAAATATAAAGACAAAATATAACCAAAACGAAACACAAATTTACTTTGGGTGTATTTAAAATGGTAAATAATTCATACTTGTTTAAATATATGTCCAACTAGCTTTTGCCCGCGACTCAGTCCGCGTAGTAAAAAAAAAGGTAAGTAGCCTATGTGTACTTTCGTACTATCCTCTCCATCTATTGCTTTCATCGAGATCCGTTCAGCAGTTTACGCTACAAACTCTAACAAACATCCATCCATTTAAACTTTCGCATTTATAATTTTTAGTAAGATTTATATTTCATCGTTATAAAATTTCTTTCCCCAACTTATTTAAAAAGATAACAAAAAATATGAATTAGAATTTAAAATTATATCTATTCTAAGAAATTAAAATTTAATTAAGTTAATTTAAATTGTTTAAAATAATTTAAAATATAATTATTTTAAACAATTAAATATAATTCACACGCTGCTAATATTATTCAAAATAAAACTAAAAAGTATATAATTAAAATTGGTTGTAATGAATTGAAAATCTTACTAATTATAGGGTTGTTCTTTTATGGTTTATTTTTTGGTTATTAAACAAAATAAATAACACGTATATTTCATTGAGTTTTATGCAGTACTTAATGCTAGTGCATCGTAATCTCCATAGCTAGTGAGGGTATACTTATGTAGCCTTAACATCTAGAACAATTCTAAAGAGATTCGTATCAAACTTAATTTTTTTTTAAATCATTATACTTCATTCCGTTCAATCGATTAACTTGATTTCATTTCGATAAATCGATTATACGTATCGAATGTCACATCTCTAGACTGTACTGCATTGGTTGGAACAGTCTATACGAGAACACGTATATGTGTAACCGCAGTTAAAAATAGCTCAGTCAAACAACGCACGTACCACGACGCGCAGCAAACTGTTGACATTCTAATAAGTCTCACAAAGAATTTTTGTATTTCGTTTGAAATGTGTTATTTCTTTTAATTATGATAAGGTATGTTGTTTAATTTATTAAATTAAAATTGCTAAATTTTATATAGACAAATGGAATTTAAAGAGAAAAGATAGTTACTAAATGTTGAAAGTGATTCAAACTGTACAAATTGATTACCATTTGTGTACAATGTCGGTAGACAGTATTCAAACAATCTTCGTTTTTAAGAGTGATTTTTGTGTAACTGGAGTGCTGGCTGATAGCTTTTGTCACCAAAATTCTACCTAAATATTCTAAACATCGATATAAAACCTGTAATTCTTTGTTTATCTAAATAAAACTGTGATTAAAGTAGCAGACGTATAATGTTTGTAAACAAATGCAATATGTCATTGCGCCGTTATCTCTAATCACTGTAATTTAGTGCAACTATGTTTATTATTATGTACAAAAGAATATTATTAACAATAATAGACTAACAATCTACCGGTTTCGTCTGAGTGGTACAACATGTTCTCTTTTCTGACAAATCAGTAGTGCCCTTGACAATGTCCTATTTATTAATAGACGTTAAATACGGCCTGTGAATGCAATTTTTTCAAACTCTGTAACTCCTCTTTGTTAGACCTACTTATCTTTATGTTCACGATGCGCTTTATGCAAACACAACACTTTCATATGAGAACAAACGGCGACAACGCAATTCATTTACGTTGCAGTTCATTGAACGGGGTCATGCAATAATGTATGAAAGTATAATAACATTAACTATTAATATATGCTTCAAATGGACAGGAATCGATGGTCAGAACTGTTGGAATAGTAGCAAAATTAATTGTAATGCGAATATGCTAGCTCTAACGGGGAAGTACCTAAACTTATCAAGCTACTCGTAATATTATGAAGCATAGATTAGATGGGTGGATGTTTGTTAGAAGTATCTCCAAGTTTTACGGATTTCAATCAAAGATTAGCACAGATTTAGAACATAGTCTGGAACACATGTATTTACCAAGTTTTATTTTCAATTTTGCGCGGACGAAGTCGCGGGCAAAAGCTAGTCTCAAAATAATAGGCGTGGGGCTTTTGTTATCTCTGACGAAACGTTTACATGCAAATCATATCGTTATCTTTTTTTGTTATTCGCCAAAGAAAGAATACAATGTGCAATTCAAATGTATATATGTCATAAAATATATTCATGTATGAGTAGTGATGGGTTATAATGAACTAGTAATTTTTTAATAATTTTTTTTAAATTTTATATATGGCAATTTATTTTTAAGCTTCATCAAGCATTATAACGCGAAACAATGATAACATAATTTCATAAAATATAACAAACTGATTATATTTGTGTACTTACATTATCTTGTTCCAGTGTGTGTCGGTTCTAATATAGCTCATTTGTTCGAATGGCGTTAAACTAGACGGTATTTTACAATCGTTAAGATGTTGAAAAACCTAGAAGCAGTCCACAGAGCTATAAAACTATTAGAAGTGACATCAAAATTCACAAGTATAAGTGCTAGAAGATTTAACGCATGGGCTAAAGATGGAACAATAAAATCGCCGTTTAAGACTATTGAAGTACCAAACTGTACTCTGTACGAATACATATGGCAGAATCTGGAGAGATGGCCCGAACGTACTGTATCGGTGAGTGTTTAAAAACTGCACAGATATTTGCTAAATGTGCGTGCATTCTGACTTTGTAAAGACTTGACAGATTATAAATAATGACACTCGAATCATATTCTTTTACATACATGAATTATTTGATAAGGTAAAATGATAGTCATAAATTGGAATGATTATTGTACATTAATAAAAATACAACTTTGCTACTATTTTGGCGAAAGATATACCTGTCTATATCTATATCTATATCTATATCTATATCTATACATATAATAAAACTGGAATGTCTGTTTGTAATATCAAAAGAAAAATTCCAGATTATGGGAAGATGGATGTATTTGCGTTGCTGATAACAAAATTCGCATTTTTTTTGTCTGTCTGTCTGTCCGCAAGCCGTGTTTGTTCCGGGTAATCTCCGAAACGGCTGGGCCGATTTCGACCGGACTTTCACTGAACTTTCAAATTGTGTAGACGAAGTCGCGGGAAACAGCTAGTAAGCAATAAAATAAATGGGAAATAGTAGGATAAATGTCTCGACACTTCTCGATAATATTTTTATACATAATGCGTTCACACATTAATATACTATATAAAACTAGCTATTTTTTTGTTATGTTTTTCTAGATATTTAGATATAATTATAATTTAAAATTTTCAGGTTTGTGCAACAACAGGTCGTGGGTACACATATGAGCAAGCATTTAAACTATCAAATACTTTTGCTGCTAGTCTTAGAAATAAATTTAAGATACGCGATGGAGACACGGTAGCGGTTATGTTACCGAATATTCCCGATTTTCCCCTCGTGGCACTGGGAATATTAGAAGCTGGGGGTATTATAAGTACAATAAATCCTATATACACCCCACGTAAGTATTTGTTACATTGTTCTATTACGTATGCCATGTAATGCACAACGCTTTTTTGCAAAATAAACACATCACGCTAATCGAAATTAACTATGTCTTAAAATTTTACAGCAACAATGTCAAACTGTGTTTTTGCTAATTTATTTTAAACAATGCGTATTCCTTTTTGAGCCTGAGTTAATCACAAATTAAAATATAGTTCATTAATTTTATGCAAACCTTTGATCTTTCTGTATTCTTTATTGTGTTCTTTATTTTTATGTTTAACTTGGAAACTAACGCTACATATTTGTAGTAACTATAATTTCAAGATATTCATTAAAAGAAACATTTTGAAACGACCTAGATAATCATCAGAACCGAAATATTAAAACAAATTCTCATTTTGTATTCACAAAGGCGTTTGACGGGTGTAAGTGTAAGCTTGTATTGTTAGTGTAATTTGAGATGATCGACTACTAAAGACCTGTTATTTGAGTATACGAGGAAATGGTGAATATGGAAAGCACTGTTTCACGTAATAATTTTAATGGTCACATAAATGATCCACACTGACCTAGATTTAAGATAGTGTTTGTAAAATTGATCAACAAAGACACTTTTTAATACATTTAGATTTATAATTTAATTTTCTAAGAAAAAAGCCACATTAAAATTAATGCACTAATTGCCTGAAACTTTTCGAGCTGGCGCACATCTTTCACTAACGGCCGGTCTCAATATGCAATTTTATCAATCGGTGATCGCAATCCGCGATCTAATTTTATGAAATACTGTCTCAATAAACGATCGAACGATAGAAAATCGATCCAAAAACACGACTAATCCTTTTGAGGGAAGAATCCGATTTCCAACACTTTTCGGATCGCCCTCTGTTTGAAAGTGACAGTTGTAGTGTTTCAATAAATGTTTTTTGAATTTTGACAAAT